>VZRI01012515.1:96479-140999 GCA_013397515.1 Upupa epops
CCCCACTGCCTTCCCCCCGCGCCGGGCAGCTGCGGGAGCGCCAACCCCCCGCCTTCGCCCTCCGCATTACCGCACCCACCCCGTACCCACCACACACATACACACACAGACACACAGACACACGCACACACATCCCCCCGCCCACCGGCGGGCCCAGCTCCCTCAGCGCAGTGCGCCCCTCACCTGGGGACGTGCGAGGTGTCTGCGGACGCTGCGGGATGTCCGCGAGCGCTGTCAGCAACTGGGCAGGGCGGCGGGGTCGGCGGGGCGGAGGAGAGAGAAGGGTCCGGCCACCCCCATCGCTCTTCGACGCCTCCGCGGGGGTCGGGAAAGCGCCCCCCGCCGCTGAGAAGAGAAGGAAGGAAGGGAGAGGGGGGAGGGAGGAACGCGAAAGGCCGCGCCGGGAGGACGATCACAACGACGCGCTCCCCGCAGCGCCGCTCCCACACTGACAGGCTCGGAACGCTACGAACCCGCCCCCACAGTGGGAGCGACGTCCGTCCCGCCAATGGCCCGCCGCCGCCGCTCCCTCCTCCCTGCAGTTAACCAATAGAAAAGCTCAGAACGGGGAAGCGCCCACCTCCCATCCTGTCAATCACAGGCTGACGCCGGCCGGCGCCAATCACGGCTGAGGAATGCCCGTCCGCAATGACAATCGCCGATTCTCCCGCTGAGTCAATCCCTCCGCCGAGCCTCGGGGACCCGGACAGTCGGTTCTTCTCTATCCGCAGCCAATCAGGACTCGGGACGGGACCGCGTAGTCCCGCTTTTAACCTATAACGAGCAGTGCGAGGACACTCAGACCGCATCACCGCTCCGCCGTGGCGTGTCCGTGCGCGCCACCCTCAGGCGGCGGTGTTGTCGCGCCTCAGGGACGGGGGTCGGTAATGAGATGTCGACAGGAACCGGAGCATTGTGGCCCAAAATCCTTCTGAGCGACCGCGGCTGATTCGTGTCCCCGACCACAGTGCCCGGGTAGGGGTGTCCGTCCGCCCAAACGCTGTCGGCTTCAGTGGAGTCTGTGGGGCTGGGGGTCTTCCCCAGGGCCCAGCACTGGCAGTACAGGAGGGGGGAAATTAATTTTCCCTCTCCCTTCCCTTCAAAACTTTTTGTGGAGCAGCCTCAGTTACTGTTTTTCTAATCCCGCTGTGTTTTTAAGTGATTTAGTCAGGGGTGATGTAGCTCGCTTACTTTAAATGATCTCACGCAGTCTCATAGTAACGTATGGGTTTGTGGCAGCTTTAAAGCTTCTCCTTTCCATTGGCACGTTGATTCTTTCTGCTATTAGGCCTGTGCTTAAAAGAAAGTAATAATACATGGAATACTTGTGTTACGGGTTTTCCATGCACACACATTCTATACAATTTGGTCTAAGCTGCTGAGAACATTTAAGACCGTAAGGGTTTCAGAAAGTTCTTCTGCACAGGCCCCTGGCTGTTAACTACATTCATCTATGCTTTTAATCTACAGTAACTACATTCTCTACGTGGTATCCATATTAACATGTCTTTGCTGTATCTTTTGTGCTTCCCATCAGTTTCAGGTCTTGGGGATGCTTTGTTAAATCTGTTACTCTCCAAAAGTGACCTGGCCCCTTTGCCAATCACATTTTATCATCAATGGTTACTGAAATGGAAGTAAAAGCCCAACAGTATGAAGCAGAACACTGGTTTGTAGGGAAACACTCCCCCTAAAGCAACAAAGCAAAACCAGGTGGCTTTCATGTGTCCTAGAAAATACCTTTACTTGAACTTTGGAAGATTTCCTATTGATGATGGAGTGGGTGTTTTTCTATCTAAAGCCATGCAGAATTAGGTCAGCTATAATTTCTCTGGGAAAAACAACCTCACTAAACCTGTTTCAAAACCCTTTGCAACCCATCAGGATAGTGGGTGTGTGCCCCGGTCCTCTGTGGTAATAGACAATGTGATTCATTTTACTTCAGCAAAAGCTTGCGGAGCATCTCTTGGGATCAGCAGTTCCTGCATCCATGTCTTACATCTAAGTTGAAGGAGTACTCACATGGAATAAATCACTTGTTTTCTTCATAAAGAATGTTGTAAAACCTGTCAAATAAATTCAGAGAAAATCTAGTTATATGTGGATAAAGACGACAGGGGCATGGCTCATGCTGTACCAGACCTGGGAGATCACTCACTGCAAAGGCAGACAAGAAAGTTGAGAGTTGAAAAATGGGCAAGGATGAAGGCAGTTCTCATCTGGCTGTACTGCCTTTTTATTTGCAGAATTCAATCTCAATTCAATTGACTGTCTTCCTCAAGATCCTTTTGGAAAGTCAGGTCTCCTTGAGTAGCTTAGAATTAACTTATGAAAAAAAGCAGTTAAGCAGAATTCTGCTGCAATGTTAGACCTGTGTACCCTGTTTAAAAATTAGTGTCTATTTTCTTTAATAAAAGGAACTATTCTTACTCCTTTTATGTTTCTGACCAGTACCATATAGCTCTGCAAGCCAGCAGAAACATCCAGTACCTTGAGAAATGCTAGCTGAAACAGGGAAAGCTGCTGAAAGTGGAGGAAGGAGGGTAGGTTTACATCGAATGAGAGTGAAAAGGAAGACTGCTACATTGCAGCGCAGTGCTCCTAGGGATTGCTATCTGTGGCTGGCTAAAGCAGCACTGTCATCCTGCTTTTAACAGCGTTAGGCGGTCCTTGCTGCCAGCAGGGAAGAGATGAAAGAGACGTAAATTGTGCCATTACATAAGTGTAAATTGTGATATAATAGAATCAATTGTACTGAATTGTATTGCTACAGCATCAGAACTTGCCCTAGTCATTTCCTCCTCACAGAGCTAGAGGGCAAGTAGAGACCGGCAATATGATCTTGTAACTTCAATTTTTTCCAAGAAAAAGCACCTTTCAGCTAGATGGGCAATTCACAGCTTAAAGCTATTCAGCTCCTGCAGATACATGTACATCATAGAATCATTAGAAATCAGAAGGACCTAGAAAAATCATCCAGTCCAATCCCTCCGCCTGAGCAGGATCACCCAGACCAAGTTGCACAGGAACACATCGAGGTGGATCTTGAACGTCTCCAGAGGAGACTCCACATCACCCCTGGGCAGCCTGTTCCAGTGCTCTGGTACCCTCACTGTGAAGAAGTTCCTGCTGATATTTATATGGAACCTCCTATGTTCCAGCTGGCACCCATTGCCCCTTGTCCCATCACTGGATGACCTTGGGCCTGGCTCCACGCTCCTGACACCCACCCCTCATGTATTTATAGACATGAATGAGGTCACCCCTCAGCCTCCTCCAAGAGGAAAGACCCAGCTCCCTCAGCTTTTCCTCATCAGGGAGCTCCTCTACTTCCTTCATCGTCTTCATTGCTCTACGCCGGACAACCTCCCGCAGCTCTGTGTCCTTCTTGGACTGAGGGGCCCAGAACTGGACACAATACTCCAGCTGCAGCCTCACTAGTACAGAGTAGAGGGGCAGAAGAACCTCTCTCATCAGAGGTAACTTGATAGATTGATAGTTTCTGTGATCTCTGACAAAGTCTTGTAGTGTAAGGTTACAGTTGGACTGAGAAAAGTAAAATGGAAGGGGGGAAAAAACAACACATTGAACTATGGGTAATATTTAATGAACTGACCTAAAAATTGCCACAGAATAGGTGTGATTTTCTGAGAGACTTATTTTTAATCCAAAACTAACTCCAGATTTCCTTCTCAGTTGCGCAGATGTCCACCATCCACTCAAACACGGGGCTGTGATTCACATTTGTAGCCAGATGACAGCACTTTAATTGTACTTTCAGTTGCTCTGGTATTACAGTACCTTTCATAGCATCCTCATGGCTGGAAAGGACCTCCAGGATCACCACCAAGTCCAGTCATCTTAATATCTCCCTAACCCCTTGACCATGGCCTCCAGCGCTTTATTTATTCATTTTATAACCCCCTCCAGGGACGCTGACTCCACCACGTCCCTGGGCAGCCTGTTCCAGTGCCCAACCACTCTCAGGAAAGAGCTACTTCCTAAGAGTCATCATTCTGCCCAGACTGCTAAGCTTGGGAGAGCATGTCTGAAGTCACACCTTTGAAATACTTTACACTAGTTCTCCGGCTAAAACTGTTGTAGCCACTTAACATCAGCCTTCATGTCTTCTGTAATATCTGCACTGATAACATTTGCAAACGATAAATGTGGGCTATAATTAGACAAAACATCTCAGTAATGCACTTTGCTATTTATATTCCTTGGATCAAAGCCTGATACGATGGCAGAGCAAATATAAACTCAGATTTTGAAGGGCATTGTCTTGAGTAACACAGCCTATACCAAACCTAAGTGTTCCTGTTCCCTCCTGTCAGAAAGGGGTGAACAAGGCTGTACCCTCAAGAGGTCAGACCTGGGTTTTATATATAACCTGACCAAAATTCCCTGGGAGCCTGTCACCAACTGTCACATAGCTATGAATAGGTACACCCAGTCACCCGCTTGGGAACACTCAGTTTGCGGTATTACCGCTATCTGCGCTCACAGGAATTTTTCACATGATTACTAAGTTATCTGCAGATCCTCAGTCACTAAGCAAACCTGAACAAAGACACTGAAATTTGTCTTTTTGATGATTCTACTGAACATACCTAAAGAAAAAGACAAAGGAATCCTTCAGTGCGAGTGTGTATCATTTATTGTAGTTCAACAGAGTCAGGAATTGAACAGAAGACACGGCGAGAAAAAAAACCAACCAAACAAACCAAAAGAAAAACAACCTGTTTTTCAGACTTAATTTTAAACCACTGTGGTTTCAAATCCTTTTTAAAAAGGAAATTCAAGTATTATATGCAGGGGGCAGTAATACAAAAATGTTTGTGAATATTTTTTTTGTATATTTTTTTTTTTAAAAATGTAGTTCTACATTTCCTGCACCCTTTCTGCTTTGGTAAGGCCAAGCCATGGATACAAATCGGTATGCAACATAAAAAATAATGACCCCTGCCCCAAACTGCAGCCTCCATGAATAAAAGGATCTGCTTTCTGCAGACAAGCTCTAATGGCTCAGAACTGTCGTTTAGCGTATAGCACATCTGCAGCATTAAAAGAATGGATTTTATCTTTCTTAAAAGTTCTGGTATTCCCAAGCATCTCACTCACAGTAACTGTTTGAAACGCACTTCTCTCTCAAGGCTTTTTGAAAATACCAGAGCATCTAGATCAGCATAAAGAAAAGGGCCATCTCAAAGAAAGAAAATTAAAAACCCATGTGTGAAATCTTTTGTTTGAAATGATCTTTGTGTTTACCACCAATTAAAACCCAAATATGCAAAGATGTGTAATATAAAAATACGATCCCAAGATTAACACTTTTTCGCAGGCACAGTTATCGCACAGAATATGTTCTTTTGAGGGCAGGGGATTGATTTTGATTCTCACAGGGAATTTTCTTTGCATTATATATAAAAAAAAAAAGAAAGGACAGACAGCAGTGCAGGTTTGACAGGTGGAAGAGGAAGAAAGGAGGGAAAGAGGAAGAAGTTACTTTAGCAGCAAAATGTCCAAGGTTCTAACCACAATCAAATTAACGGATATCTGGCTGTAAAAAATAAGGTTGAAGGGATGCTGCCCTGATCCATTCATCTTTGCTAAAATAATTCAGCTGTAAAAACTCCAAAATGTGACATGTTGAAGGACAGTTTTGTAACATAAGCAACTTCCTAGCTTGTCCTCCGTGTTATTGACCATCATTATCACTTAAATATATGTACAAGAATTAAGCCGCTTTGCTCCTCGTCCACATGCTTCTGGTCACTACAGCAAGTCAGTGCCAGTGGGCGGGCTAATCCCATCAACAGCTTTGAAAGAGTATTTGCTGCATGATCCCCAGAACAGCCCACGCCCTGCTCTTCCCAGTGGTGTTGGCGTGCACTGCAAGGGTGTTTTTAATGGTCGGCATTCTGCTTGTCTCTCATCCAGGCTTGGATTTGCTCTTTAAGTTCTGGCACTAAAAATGTAAAGAAGAGAAAAAAAGAATTAAACTTAGCAGCTGTTAAATCATTTAGCAAGACTAGTATAAGTTGCAGTGTACTGGTCCTCCTGACCAGTGGCAATTTCTTTTCTAGAAATACGATCAGGAGTATCTGCAATTGTTTTCTTCTCTATGTACGTACTGCACAGCTTTCAGTAAACCATTTACTCATTTCCCACTGAAATATTCTCTAACCCAGTAGTTATGTAAACAAGGGTGTGGGTTTTATTTTACCCCACAAAAAAGGGAAGCAGAAGGAGTGAACTTTGCTGTGCAGGTAGAGATAAAAAACCTGTTACCTCTACTGAGGCCTCAACACTGACTCCAAGCACACAGAGCAAACTGCTTCACCCGGTCTGCACCTCCTCTGCTGTTAAACTGTTACCTGGTTCCAGCATATTTTCTGTCAGTGTCTGACGGTTGAACGGGTCAGTGGAAGAGTTCAACAGATGCCTCAGGATGATTGACCTGTCCATGATAGTTCCAGATGGCAACCTCACAGGATCAGTCATCAGAGTGTCCATAAGTGGATCTGGGGGCACAAGTACCTCCTTATTACACTGAAGACAAGGGCTACAAATTTTATCTGCACACAAAACCACAGTGTGGAACTGATACACAGCGCTCCCCAGTCAGGTATACCGCTGAAGGTACAGAACATGCTTCAAATGAGCTGTGGACATCAACTTTTAGACGGCTTTCCCTCTTCTCAAATGGGACTAAGCATTAGCTATTTTAAACTTATTCTCAAGATTGAGTTTTTTTACTGTTTTAAAGCATGTGTAAGCAAAACATGGACAGGGCTGGACAGCACAATCCCAAAGGAAAACAAACCCAAAACCTTAGAGCTCTCTGTAATTAACTATTTGAAATAGAGCAAGACGCAAAGCTCCATTAGCAGTAGCGAGTTTCTACTGATACAGCCGAATAACAAAACCAAACCCTTCTCCTGAGAGGTCTGTATTTAGAGAACTCAACTTGCCTCTGAATTCATCTGGAGCATCACTGTAATCGATTTCTGCACGGGCATTCTTGGCAACAATTTCTTCCACTTTCTCTGCCAACAGTTTGAATTTCTCTATTGCTATGGTGGACTTGATTCCAGCCTTCCTCATTTTAGAGATAACCTCCTCAAAGAGCTCTTTACTGTAGGACCTCTGCAAGCAAAGCAGAAAAAGCCAAGTTTGCCCACTTGAAGTAGCCTAATAAGCCATAAGAACTGTAAAGATCCTCTAATGCATTTTTAAAACTTCAGAAAGAAGGATCAATGAAACCTCAACGTGACATCAAACACAAGAGCAGTATGCAGATAACATTTAGCTCAAAAACGTCAGCCTTGCTTTTTTACTGGTCAGCACCTGGGAACGACTATTCAGGACACAAAAAGAAGGCAACACCACCTAATCCAAATGAGTAAGTAGTCACTCAGAGCCTGACTGTAATTATTAGGATCGTTCCTTAGGCAAAACATCTGTCTTGCCACCGCTGTCTGTACTCTTCTTCTCACAAGTATTAGCAAAAAATACATTATAAAATGAAAAGTTTTTTGTTTTCTTAGCTTCTCTGGTAGCGTGCAAGGCAGTAGTGGGAAAGATGCAATCCCTTCTACTAATTGAAACAAAAACAAACAAGACACCCACCCCATGATGTTGCAAAAGTAGTAAGACAACTCAGAGGGAGCTAATACTTGCTGGAATCATGCCCAGAGTTTACAAGGGGTTTAGAGAACCAGTCGTATGAGGAGAGGCTGAGGAAGCTGGGCAAGTTTTAGAAGGCTGAGGAGGAACCTCATTACCCTCTACAACTACCTGAAGAAAGGTTGTAGAGAGGTGGGCACTGACCTCTTCTCCTTGGTGACTGATGACAGAACCAAGGACAATGGTTTGAGGTTGAGGCAGGGGAGGTTTAAACTGGATTTTAGGAAATTTCTTTCCACAAAGAGTGGGGAGGCACTAGCAGGGCCTTCCCAAGGAGGTGGTGGAGTCCCCATGCCTGGCGGTGTTGAAGAACCATGTAGCCATGGTGCTTCATGCTCTGCTAGAACAGCAGCATGAAGGGGGTTAGTTTGTGTTTGTCAGTCTTCCAGGTATTGAGGATTTTTGTTGGTGTGGGGATGGTTGGACTCAGGGATCTAGGAGGTCCTTTCCAACCAGGATTGTTCTGTGATTCTGAAACTCAGCAGCCAGCATGGTTAAGAACTGTGCAGCCACATGGCACAGCATTCAGAGAGACCAAACACATAATCCTCCAGTTACGCAGAAGCAAGCATTGCTTTCATGGAAAATAAAAAAAGAAAGGCAAGGACTTCTGAAAGCAGCTTCTGTTCTAAAGGCACTGTTTTCTTTCAACTTCGCAGGGCCATGTTTTGATATAGGCCTTTAAAAAAAATTGTTACTTACACTGTGGTGCAAGGTTGAATGAAGTGACAAAACAAAACCACACTAAGTGTCACAGATTTCTATTTTCCTTGGGGATTTTCAAATGTTCAACACAGCGCGACTTCTTTCATCTACTCCACATCGCACCAAAAAATACCATTCACTACTTAGGACACACAGTGCCCACCCAAATTCCTTTGTAGTCCACAGAGGAGAACAGACCTGTGGCAATATGCCCAGGGCTCTATAAACGGTTTTAGATTCCTTCTTATACGTGCTAGGATTTCCAAACGGGAGACGGATCAAAATGCTTTCAAGAGACTTTGCCATGATCGAGCAACTTTTTGTTTTGTTTTCTTCTCCTAATACCAGTAGCCATTAACCCACTGTGCACTTCCTTGGTGGGTTTTTTCTTGCCATTGCCAGTTTCCAAGATACCAGTCACTCCCCTTCCCCTTTTTATGAAGGGCTACTTTGTTAATTAAGCTTTATTCCAGTTCCCACACCAGCAGGCTTCTTTTTAACCCGTGTCATCACTATGCATTTTGCTCTGACTGGAATCAATGAATGAACATGATGGGTAACATTCTCACTTTGCTATACGAGCAAAAACCACACTTCATGCTCACTATATGCAGGCAAACATGTAAGGTCTGCTTCAGAACTTAAATAATTACAGAGAGAAGATCATGAGTTGCTCTGATACCTCTGCTTCACTAGACATGCAAATTTAGCTTCATTCCACTAGAATTTCAAGTAGCTGATGGATTTCCCCCCCTCCCCTAGATTTTGAGAAGTCTGTATTAGAAAACAGTGGCACAGAGAGACAGGATTCAGTAGTTTGGCAACTTAACAAGAACATGCAGGTGAGCGATAGCTTATCTACCTTAAAGGTAATTAACCTTCCACCTTAAGAATTCACTATTCTGCTCTGAAGACTGCCATGAGGAGTTCAAAGATGGCCCACTACACTGTGTTTTGTCAGGACATTACAGAGCCATACAATAAAGTGATATAAAAAGAAATACAAACTGGAAGCCGTTAGTCTAGAGGAGAGCTGGTTATTAAATGAGGCTCTCACTCTTGAGTCCCTGCCCTGCCTGTTGCATGAGTTGTTGTTGAAGATGAAGGAAGAAGTCAAAACTCTTTGTATGCTTCAGTTTCTCCATTTGCAGAATTAGGACAAAGCACTTCTACTAATGTCCGATGAGGCTGTATCACAGAATCACTGAGGCTGGAAAAGACCTTTGAGCTCATCTAGCCCAGCCTACGACTTAACTTCACCACAATCAGCTAGACCAGGGCACTAAGTGCCACATCCAGCCTTTTCTTAAACACCTCCAGGGATGGGAATTCCTCCCTAGGCAGTCCATTCCAGAGTCTAATCACCCTTCCCATGAGGAAGGGCTTCCTAATGTCTAACCTAAACCTCCCCTTGGCAGCTTCAGGTCCTGCCCTCTTATCCTATCACTAGTTGCCTAGGAGAAGAACCTGACTCCAACGTGTCTTTAACTTCCTTTCAGGTGGTTACAGAGTGTGATAAAGTCTCTCTTGAGTCTCCTCTTCTCCAGGCCAGTTGCTTGGAAGTAACTAATGCTCAGAAAACCATCTGTGTTTGTGTGTGTGTGCGCGTGAAGTACTATGGATGTTTGAGTGTCTACAGGTTTGCAAAACACTCTGAAAACACACCCACCTACAAAGAGCAGACAACAGGAAAGAAAACAATTTGCAAGCATGTATGACAAAAACTGGGTGGCAGCATACAAACGAGATGAAATATTCTCAAGCCTTCTGACAAGTCCTGTTTGTCCGCAGTGGTTTTGTGCTTTCCCTCATCTTTCTGGGGCTCACCTGATCATCAGCAATTGCTTTAGCAAAGCGAGCACAATCTAGCTGTAGATAAATGTCAGTCAGTTGGTCCAACAGCTTCTTTGGTTCAAACCCGTATTTCTCAGGGTTTTCGACTTTCAGGTCGCGGCACTTGGGGCCACACAGTTGTTGTAAGTTAAAGTTCAACATTGCAGCCAGTCGTGGTCCAAGTTCCTACAAGACCAAATAAAAACACAGATCACGGTAGGAAAGCAGTCAGTGATAGGATTATCACTACATTTACATACAGCAAGATCAGGAATTATTACCTAATAAAATTATAATGCTGCAGGCTTGCAGGAAATGTCTTTTCTCTACACATTCCTTATGTTAAAATATATATAAAAATAAATGCTAACAGCTTCTGTCTAGAAGGATCACAGCATCTTAGTGATTCAGGTGACTCTTCACATCAAATAACTTCAACAGCAATCAGGTTTCAATGAGTTTAAGAAAGGGGAGGAGAACGGAGAGAAAGGGCTACCAAACATTCCCAGGTTATTATCCAACAACAAATGTTAGAGAATCCAGAAGCCAAGTTAAATGTGAGCAGGACTTACAGGTCTGAGAAAAGGCTTTTGAACCTGCTTGGTAAGGATATGGAACATATCAACAGTTTCTGTTGCCAGGGCAAGATATGAACGAGAGACGCGCTCATCCTGAGCTAGCTGGGATTGCCGGGCCTGCTGCTGATCCTGGAAAACAAACATTCAGTGGTTATGACTCCAGAGAATTTCCTACATCACCCCCCATCAAAACCTCAGAGGCAATTCAAGTCCAGGTGTGATGCCCTTCACTTTTCCTACCCAATTCTAAAGCCTGCCCCAATTTTCCAGAATTCTGCAACACTTGGAAGAATTAATGCAAATGGTGTCACAAGACTCCGCTCAGTGACTCTGTTTATGTCCTGTAACTGCTTCTCCCACCTGCAGAACTGGGTTGTGCTTCCTCTCCATCCAAATGCCAGCACTTGAAAACCAGCATGGGATCTGAGAGTCAAATGAGGTTCTAATTTATGCACCACCTTAAGTAATAAGCAGTCCACACTGGCACAATCTGTAGATGAAGTACCAGCTCGTTTTGTCACTACAGTAATGGCTTTACCTTGCTGGTAGGCACAGACAGGAAGAAAGGCTTTAGAGAGCAAACCAGATTAAGTTTAACCAACAAAACCCTTACAGCTTTTCTTCTCAAACTCTTTTTTTTTTTAAATCAATAACCTTAAAATAGAAATACCTGACATTGGTGGGTCAATGCACACAATTATTGTCTGATCACACTAGGGTCTGATTTGTTTGCATCGAACCCGCCCAGGATCAATGCATTAACAAAATAAAAGCTTCTATTCCTTGAAGTCAATTCAACTGGCGAGCATCTTCCAAAACCTCCTTCAAGAAGGTTAAAGTCTCCGTTTTTCCACCTAAAATGCACAGTAATTTAAAACTTTATACTATTTCCACTTCACACTCTTAGCCAGCCACAACACAACTACCACGCAGAATGACGGTTTGTGCAGAAAGTCATCCAGAGTGACCACAGCCATACTGGCATCCAGAAAAAACATCAACAACTGCCTCTCGTGAGCAGCAGAGTGGTGCTGCCCCTTTAAAAAAGGGGTTTTTTTAAATGGTCTTGCACTAAAAAGTTAAAAGTAAAGGGCACTTTAAAAAAACAGCTCTGTTCACCCGGGGCAGCAGGTCCCATTGCTCTTTATTCTTCATCTCCTCTTGCACTTCATGAATACGTTTTAGGGATTCCAGACTCTCATCCAGCAAGAAAGTTGTGTCATTTATTAGCATGTTGATGTAGCGAACAAACTGCTTCCCAGAGCTGAAAATATCAAAACACAGTTATCACGGAGAGTAGATGGGTGTGAGGACCAGATTGCAACCCCAGCAACACTCCTTCTGCACTGCATATTTCACATAATGATCCCATGCCCCAAGCCAAGCTGATTGTGGTGTCCAGAGCTCAGTTTAGAAACACTTCAGTTCTGCTGGAAGGGA
The DNA here is from genome assembly GCA_013397515.1 of Upupa epops. Taxonomy (NCBI): domain Eukaryota; kingdom Metazoa; phylum Chordata; class Aves; order Bucerotiformes; family Upupidae; genus Upupa; species Upupa epops. The sequence goes on from VZRI01012515.1 coordinate 108,728, forward strand.
CTGCCATTTAAAATACAATGGAAAGCAGCGTCACCCATTCCCAGTGGTTATGACCTCCTCAGGCCATTGCCTGAGCAGCCTGCATGACAGTCAGCAGCATGATATCCAGTTTCTTACTCACTTGAACTCTTCCATAAAAGTACCATGGTGAGCTATATTCTGCCAGAGGCTTTTGAAAATGGTGCTGATGTGATAGCGGATCGTAAACTTGTCATAGAATTCACTAGTGGCTCCAGTATGCTCAACATCTGAAAAAAACACAAAGCCCAGAGTGGAAATCAAAACTCTTCCCCCTAGGATTCACCTGCACCACACTGTTACTCTCCTCTCCTCTCCTTCCAACAGTCTGAGCTTCAAGCACCAAGCTTTAAAAGATGGAATTCAATTCCTAGTCCTAAGACTCCATCTTAATCCCCATTAAAAGAAACAGCACTGTCCATGTTTTCATCTGGAACCAACCTCATTTCTGAAGAAGTACTTTCAGAAAACAAAACTTTCTGTTCTGTTCAACTGCTCTCGGTTTAAAATCCCAGAGTCTGGAATTTCACTAAGAAATTTCACTGCAAAACCATTTGTTTCTATGGATGCAAAGCCCTTCCAAAGCACCCAAACCTACAGGACTAGCAAAACTACTGTCAAAAGTTTGAAAATCCCAATAATCCCCAACAAAGTAAACAAAAACCTTCCAGTTTGGAACTAAACAGCAGAAAAACCCTTGCTACGTCTACCTACAGTGCTAGAGTTGTTAGTGCACAGCAGCTTGTTAAAGGGCTAGAATTTTCAAGGTTCTATCTATACCCCAACTCCTGAGCAACAAAGCCTCATCTTTACAAGGCTTCAGATCTGTCTGGGATTTTTTGAGGGGAGAGGGTTTGTTGAGGGTTTTTTTTCTTTAAAAAGTTACAGCAACCAACACAGCCTTTTCTCTGGCAACAGTCATTGCTTGCAATACAATTGCATACGCTCAGTGACTTAGAGAGTCCCAGCACTTACCTGTGTAAAACTTCATCAAGGAGGGGACTAACAATTTAGTGGAGAGAGGATGATTCTCAATCATTTCAAAGAACTTCTGCGTCCGAGGCTGGACAGCTGGATTTGTCATGAACATCACTTCCACCAGCTTGGCTACTAAGTAGGGATTTCGGATGTAGTTCTGGTTGCACAGCATCACAACAAGGAACATCACTATGTCCTGAGTACAGGGCTCATAAAGCACCTGAGGAGCATATCTGATATGGGAGATAAGTAAAATCACATTAAAAACCCAGCCCTGTATTGCTTAGAGAAGATTTATCACATAAAATCACAGAGTCCTTCATGTGGGAAAAGATCTCCAAGATCATCAAGTCCAACCATCAACCCAAAGATACCACACTCATTAAACCATGTTTCCAAGTGTCAGATCTGCAGATACTGATCGGATCAGACCACTCATAAGTAAAATGTAATCCAAGAAAACTAATTAGGTTAGAATGCCTAGGCATTCTACCTGCAGCAATGCCTGCCAATGTCGTCATGTCATGGCTGTTATTAAAAACAAAACAGCTAGGAAACTACTTTCAGAGCACAAATCTGTGTGAACATCACCTGTTTCAGGGGTAAAAGGTTGTACAACTTCCCCCAGATATAATTGTACTTACTGTACAATAAAAAATAAAAACTCAGCAACATCTTCCACGTAAAACTCTGGTAATGCTGCAAACACCTTCGGAACTTCGGGAATTAAAGGCAATTTTATGCTGTAAAATAAAGAGACAAAGAGGACAGTTAAACAAGAGGGCTAACTAGAAAGTGTTGGGAATTCTCCTATGGCAACGCCTGGCAAGAGTTCTGAACTGCACTTTTAAAAAATCCATGTCAGTGTTTTAAGCGTACTAAACATACCCACGGGCTGCTTGCCCGCACAAGTGAACCTTAAACCCTAAGGAGGACTCGTTCCCTGCAAGAATGCACTGACATAAATAAAGCAACAATCATGTAAGGATACAGACACAGTAAAACAACCCAGAATAAACACTGCAGAAGTACTACGTTCAGTCAATCTAACAAGATCTGAGCTCTCTCTGCTACAGATAATCCTGACACTTACTTGGGGTAGGCAGGATCCAGAATGCGAAGCATCAGCTGAATCACCATGCCATAGAAGTTCAGACATCGCCTGAGAAAGTTTTCATCCAGCAAACCAGCATCTGCACAGGCCTTGCACCTCACCAGTTTCTGTGGAATATGCACACATAAACTAATCCGGGGCAAGAATACAGCAAAGAAGGTCAAGCCTGGCCAAGCTGATCAATACATCTGATTTAAGGCAACCACACAACAGTCTCTTATCAAAATGTGCTCTTATTTGAGCCAAATGAGACTCTTAAACCCCAATGTGCCAAGAAAAAGATGCACACAGTTCAGAGTTGCACGGTCAGAGAAGCCCTTCACAAGCTTTATGGGAACAATGAAAGAAATAACAAAGGTATGAGAGTGGAACAATGTGCAGTTCAAGTCCTTTTGGTGATGCAGCTCAGAAAATCTGTGTCAGTTTATATTAGGCAGAACTAAGTAGGTCGGACCTCCAGAAGAAAGGACCCCAACATACTCATCTTTGCAAAAATCCTGCATGAGGTAACGGACTCACGAGTTCCATCTCCATGTAGGGCATAGACTGTACATGCACAGCTACCCCTGAACAAATCACAACCCCTTTGCTTATTCCCTCTCCAATAACAATACTATTTTCCTCTTTCTGAGGAATACTACCCACATTCATCTTGGTGTTGCTTTGAATTTGAAATGCACCATTAATAGAGTATCACAGCCACATTCCAGTGCAGTACTCACATGGTTCACAGATTCCAACCCACCATATCCAAGAAGCACCAGTGGGAAGTTGCATTTAGACGTCAGAGTACAAAGTAAAGCTAGAGACAAGCTGACACAGGCACTTAGTTGAGAACCGAATCACTTACAAACCTTTAGCTGTGTCTTGCAACGTTTCAGCATCTCTCGATGCCTGGTAGCCAGAGGAGAATCCTTCCACTGGCTTTCATTGTTTTTCAGATCTTCAACAGTCCTGAAATCCACACACAGCAACAGGTTACCACAACAGAGGGGATCCGTGCTGTCATCTACAAGGCATTCTACCTACTTACATAGCACGTAGCAAGGAAACACTGAGAAGAAAAGTGGGGGGAAGAGCTAATAATTTCCACAGAAGTTACCCATCACAGCAAACATAAAAAAATAAATGTCTTTTGTAAATGCAGACTGAAACGCAGAAGGGATCTATCCTGCCTGACAAAGAATTCTTATCCATTGTATTTAAGGACAGTCTTTGCCTTTTTTTCCTACTGTAAATTTTTTTTTTGCTATTTTGTTCTACCCTTCTGATGCTCCACTCCCCATAAAACTCAGTCTGTAGGCTCCCTGGCAGCATAAAGACCAGTAAATCAAGGCAGTTGCTATTATCTTCTGTGGGGCAGAGTAAGGGAGGGGAGATAATCTAAACACACACTATTTGCAAGACCTACATGTCCCCGCTAACTTGATCTTTTTGTAGGAAGAGCAGCTGATCAGAACAAAAAATGACACAGGACTACTTGAATACATTCTCTTCTCACCCCTCCTGCAAACACAAATTCTTCTCTGCACTGATCTCTGCCTACAGCAGAACACCCCCCCATGTCATTTCTTTACTACCATCATCTACCCTGCCCAGTGTTGTGAGCAGCTAAGGAATTCATGGAAAATCCTGCACACAAAGGCCCCAGTGATGTCAGCAAAAGACAAGAGCTCTTCACTCTGCACCGTTACATGGAGATTGCTGCATAAGCGACTCCTTTGCAACAATTCTAAATAAGGAAAAAGCAGCAATTCCTTTTTCGAGCCAAACGTACGGCTCACGTATGAGTAATTCACAGGCTGTTTAAATGAAAACACTTTAACATATACTGACTCCTCCTGCTCTGCTTTCTGCAGCTTCCCGGGTTCTCGGGCTACATAAGCTTTAAAAACTAAAAATGAAATGACTGGGAATGCAATCCACAACTCCTGTAACGAGCTGGTGGTGTTACTGCCAAGGAACACTTCCCAAAACGCAGTGAGTGCGCTTATAAACAATGGAAAATACTGGCGATACAAAAATCTGTTCTAATTTTAACAGAGTATTCTTCGAGGTTTAGCAACTATAAAAGTCTATTTGAATTTATGCCAAGAGAAGTGGAAAATAGCAGCATCTTTGGGTCAACGTGACTTTTATTTATAATTTCTAAACGGTAAATCACATGCTGAATCACGTGTGCATCAACAATACTAAGTATTAAGGCCGAAAGCTTCACTCCTCCTGCCCCAGGAGTTGTCCTTCCTCAGAAGCCATGGGGAAAAAGGTCAGTGTTTCCTGCAACATGCAGAACTGCTCAGGCACAGCTAGCCAAGGTCTTGTTTCTGAAACCACAAGTCAACTGCAAAGGTGTTGGTTATCAGACATGTAACTTCATGTGCTCTCCTACAGCTGAGTCAAAGAGCCTGAGGCACTGATGTCCACACAGTGAACACAGCACAGGTGTTAAACAAAGTTATAATAAACAGTGTGGAGGAACGTCAGGAATCCTAAAAACACTTGTTACCTGTATTATCTTTACGATAATCTTCATTATCTTTAAAATACAATGGTCTTCTTACCCATTTGAGCTGCCTCTTGCAACCAATATCCTCCAACCCACTATTATTTGTATTTCTACAAAATTTGTATTTCTACAAATAATAGATCCCTCAACATAAGTAAAAAATCACAGAATCACAAACTGTTACAGATTGGAAGGGATCTCAAAAGATCATCCAGTCCAATCACCCCTGCCAGAGCAGGATCACTTAGATCTAGTTGCACTGGAACAGCCCATGTGGGTTTTAAACGTCTCCAGAGAAGGAGACTCCACAACCCCCCTAAGCAGCCCCTTCCAGGGCTCTGGCACTCTCGCCAGGAAGAAGGTTCTTCTGAGATAGATGTGGAACCTCCTCTGTTCCAGCTGATACCTGGTGCCCCTTGTCCTAGCATTAGGTGCCACTGAGCAGAGCCTGGCTCCTTCCTCCTGACACCTGCCCTTTCTATATTGATCAACATTCATGGGGTCACCCCTCAGGCTCCTTTCTTCCAAGACAAAGAGCCCCAGCTCCCTCAGCCTTTCTTCATCAGGGAGATGCTCCACTCCATCATCTGTGGCTCTGCACTGGACACTCTCCAGCAGTTCTGTCTCCTTCTGGAACTGAGGGAACCAGACCTGGATACAAGATTCCAGATGTGGTCTCACCAGGGCAGAGCAGTGCTGAGGAGAAGCTCTGTCAATTTATTGACCAGCCCCCTTCTAATCCAGTTCAGGGTGCCACTGGCCTTTTTGGCCACCAGCGCCCCCAGGTCCCTCTCTCCTGTGCTGCTCTCCAGGTCAGTCCCTACTCTATCCTGGTACCTGGGGTTGTTGACACATTCAACCCTTTCCTGCCCAACTCTCCAACCTGTCCAGGTCCCACTGAATGGCAGCCCAGCCCTCTGCCTCTGGGGTGTCAGCACCTCCTCACAGCTTGGTGCCATCATCAAACTTGCTGACAGAGCATCTACTCCCTTGGTTGTTGATGAACGTATTGTATAGTGCTGGTCCCAGTATACTGACTCTTGGGGCCAAAAGCAGGAGACTGACAAACACTTAAATGACCTTTACTCAGCCACAGTTTTACCCAAATCGTGATTCTCATTTCCATTTAGTTTACAGGACTTGCCATGTTGGGGAGGACAGTGCACAAGGTAATTCACTGCTAACCTGTTGAGTTCCCTGATGGCCCGCAGTCTACGTATGTACCGACGGCAGCTTGGCAGGATTGAGAGATGATGGGCATGCAGGGTTAGGAAGAAGCATTCTGTTGGAAATTTCGGCTCAGAAAACGGAGAGGGATCCCCATCTAGAAAACAAGCGCACAAAAAGGCAGCAAAGGTGAGCACACGTTAAAAATTAACCACCTTATCTAGGGGTGAGGCTGCAACTTAACTTTCTTTAAAACAATAAAGAGCAGACAGTATCAAGGAAAAGCCCTTAGGAATATGGGAATTATTTGCTGGAAATCAAGGACTTGCAAGCACCTCCAGTACTAAAATCAGAAGGCACCGTAAATGCTGAACTCGATACAAGTACTCACAAAGTTCGGCTATCCAGGCTGCAACATCCTCCATTGTTGCTTTCACTCTTGTCTCATCTGTCGGGAGGTCAATGCGACACTTGGGATGAAATATGTACATGGGATCAACCGTTTCCAGCTTTATCTTCGTACTCAGTTGCTGTAGTACCCATAAGAAGTTGAGCATAAAGCCATCTGTAGATACCAAACGATCATCGGTCTGCAGGGTAAGAAAGTGAATAGTTGAAGACACAGGCTTAGAAGGACAAGGGTATCTTCTGCTGCTCTGACAGTATCCAACATAACACTCACATTCCACAAAAGGGAGAAATGACCACGGAGTCATGGAGGCCATTGTGATAAAGGGAAGGTTACTTACTAACTTGTGTATTCTCTTTCCCTATGCTTCAAGTAGTCATTGTCAAGAAGACTAAGCAAGCATAGAAAGAAGAAAACCCAAGAAATTAAAAGGCTTCTTTAAATAATGGACACAGAGAAGAGCTTCAAATAGTTACCGAGCTTCAATTCCTAAGTTCTACCTGCTCTGGCAGGGGCACCGGACTTAAATGATCTTGCCTTCCAACCCTTAATATTTCTGTGATTCTGTGATGAAGTGTAAACTTTCTATGACTTCTTCACTGGACTATGACTTCTTCACAGCAACGTTCCTAGCAGTTTTCAATTGTTTGCTTTTAATTGAAGACAATACTGATGCAAATTTCAGTTCTTCAGGGTTGGTGCAGAGATTTTAATCACAGGAAATGTGTCAGATGCATTAACAAACAATGGCAAAATAAGTCCTGTTGTTTCACTGGAATCTTGCCAGTACATACCTGCATTGCTGCTTTTACAGAAGCCATACAAAGCCTAGCACCTTAACACATGGGAAATATGCTTTTTCAACACAACCAAAAGGAATTAACCCCCCCCAGATAGGACAAGGGGGAAGTACAAAGCTATAAACCTCTACTGTAAGACCCCTGTGATTGAAGAGGCATGCCAACCCTGAAAGAGGAAACAACACAAACTGGTCCAATAGGTAAAACACAGTAATTCCAGAAATGGAAAATGTATTGAAAGAGATGAAGACTGATGACAGGGCTTCCTGCCTGTTGCAGCAGGCATTCAAAATTCTTTTGTCCTCCAAGTGCCACCACTGCATGAGTCATCCGACGCTACCCGTGCACTGAGCAGATTCACAAATCCCAGGAAGCACATTCTCCTTTATTTACCTGCATTTGTGCCTTCTTCATGTTGGCATTGACAATAGCTGCCATGTAATTGAGAGCTGCTTCTCGAGTCTCACCATTCAGTAAAATACTATGTAAGATCTTGAACAGCTCTTGCTGGAATTTCAAAGTAAACATTCTGTTAGGTTGCGTGTGATTCTCAACACTGCATTCCTGCTTTGCTTTGCTCCATATTTCTATGTGCTACACATCCCACAAACCTCACTACAACTTCTGTTGTGGCCTTTCTGTCAGCTTTACAGGCATGTACTAGCTTTGACGTAAGTCCCAGAACAGATACATACAGAACACTAGTGCAACACACACACATTACTAATAGAGTATGTATGGATTTAGTCATCCTTTAACACCAACTATAATCCACGAGTACCTGTTTTAATAGTCTCTGGACTGACTTACAGCCTTCAAGACATCTTTGTAGCACTACAATTGTATTTTTACTCACCCCCTTCAGCCATATCCTAAGAGATTTATTGTTTACATAAAGACAGGGTTTTTTTCAGCTTGCATTCTTCATCTATGTTAAGACCAAAAGCCCCCAACATTTGGCTTTTTATTGTTTTAAGAGACTTACCCTTGCTAATTCCAGGTAATGCTGCAAAGACTGGCTAACAACCCGGGTGTTTTCAAGAGTAATGGCAGGCCCTGAGAAGTATTTTTCAACGACTTTGTTCTGAAAGCAGAATGAACGTTAGAAAATGTATTGAACATACTCGAGAAGGGAAAAAAGAATCCCAAAACAAAACCCAACCAAAGAAAACTCATCCTGCTACTGTCAACAACCTTCTAAAACACTTACATCGTCTTCAGCAAAGACAGAGAGACTGAAGAAGGCTCCAAGATAGGAAAGCCTTTGCAGCTCTCTTCCTGCACCGGTGCTTAAAGATTTAGGCAACCACAAGGGCAAAGAGACAACCTGGAAAACAGAAGAAACAGACAGTTAACCAGAGCTGCCATGTCAGCTGTTCCTCTGCATCTGCTCTGTCACCTGGCCGCACGTCCTCAACTCTTTACAACCAGCTATGCTGACTGCTGAGTGGAAACATCTCCTCAGCATTTCAGCTATCTGAGCTAATCTTTGTCTCTGGTTTTCTAAATTCTCAGAGGATTCTCTTCTCCAACTAAGATATTGTCAGGCTGAGACACTACAGTAGCCCGTTTCTAGTTCTGCAGAACATTGTAACATGACCAAAAGAAGGTGGACGATTGTTTCAGCTTGAACAAACAAGGAATCGGACTGGATGCACTTACCAAACTGCACATGGGGTGTGTTTTCCCAAACTTGATTTCGCAGAGTTCACATAGTGCCTACAGAGAAATCCCAGGACAAATTACTTTGTGTGCGGTTCCTAAGTAACCTGCCTGCAAACAACAAGCTGAACAAGCCAATCCTTCTTCCCTTAATCAGTGGGAAAGCCTCCATCTTCTAAACTGGTGAAGAGGCCCAAAAGAACAGCTAGAGCACACCCTGCTCCCATTTTAGCTTTTACATGTGCTCCAAGTTGTCTCAGAAAAGTTAATGTGTCTCACAGGATAATAAATTATCGCGCTTATTTCAAAAATTAGCTGCTCAAATGGTTTGTTTGCTCAGAACCTAACAATGCCCTTGCTGGACTCCTGAACCGCCACAGAAAAGTCAGTAACAATAATAAATAGAGCAATTGTTCTATACATACACCATGGCCTTTGTCTTTTGAATCAGACTGGAAAAATGTCAGATGAACACAGTAGCCAGAAACAAAGAATCCTATCCAAGATCTCTAACTCATTTTCAACTGCAGCACAGAGAAAAGAAAGCAGTTATAACAAACGATCCTGAAAACACAAAAATACTGTAGAGGCTTTCACATATCCCGCGTCTCCAGTACTGTATGCTCTCATTCTTCAATTACACCATAGCTACCGATAGCTATTCCATCCCTCTGCTGCACACTATGCCAACTAGAGATGATCAGAATGGAATATTAAGCACAAAAAGAATTCAGAAGTACTAGAGTTGCTTATTCAATCTGATTTGAAGCACCTCGGTCCAGCTAACATATTACACCTGAGCTGTCTTTTTTGGCATCGCACCGAAGACCCTGAAATCTGAAGGTATTAGCAGACACTGCTTATTCTTGTCAGCCAAGAATCTAACTGCTCTTTTTTCAAAAGACATTTTTGCTTTGCCCATAAAAGCAGGAGGAGGGAAGCAGACCTAAGACTACAGGATGACTTTAAAAACAAAGTAAATTTAAAGTTGCCAGCTTGGCCAACAAGGACTATTATGAAGGTCTCCTACAATACAGTCACCAATTCAAATAATTTTAGGCTTAATGCAATCAAATTTAGTTTCCCACATATAAACGTGAGTCAAACACACACTAGTATGGATATAGGCCTTATTTTCCAAGCTTAAATGGGGACCTTTGCAGGATTTTAAAACTATCCACAGTATTGTAATTCCTATCCATGATGGAATTGATATATTTGATAGTCTTACATAAAGCAATAGGTAACAACACCTGAAGAGCCCACTGTACAAACGCTGGACATTAAACTTATTGTATTCTTCAACCAGATTTTGAATAGTAATCCGCTGATCAAAGCCATCTCAAAAATGTGGAGGTAGATTAGCTTGTCTAGAATCTGCATGAATTATCAGTTACCATAAAGAAACTGCTTCTAGAAATGATCAGTCCTTACCATAAGGGGGAATTTAAAATTGTCGCTATCAAGAGAGCACTCTTTGGAAGCTGCAGCCAGGCCTTGTAAAATGGGAATAAAGATCTGTAAAAACAGAAGCAGATCACTTTATTCAAGAACAGGAAGCAATCAGACGACACTATTGCTGTACACAGCATGAAATGCCTTTTCATGCCTCAAATACTGCAAGTTACACTAAACAAAACCCAAGATCTTGCCTTTACATCTGCATGAGCACAGCCACGCCTATTATACAGCCAAACGAGAGCACTAGTTCTGTGGCTGCCTATACACCCGGGTAATAATTTCAGTTGAATATTGCACATCATGTAAGCAAGGTGTAACTGTGATAAAAGATACCAAGCAGCAGTCAGGAATTGTTAGGAAAAAGGAAGTATCATGACAGGAACTTATTAATCTAAAGCAATTATAGCTAATTAGTAAGTCCAATCACACAGCTCTGACAACTACAGCCTCCTGGTATAATTACTGCAGCATGACTATAAGAGGTAAACTGAAGTTTAAATTGAAAATACATTTTGTTGTCTCTATGAAAAGAGAAAAAGATCCTAAATCATACTACAGAAAAGGACTACAAAGAGGTTGTTGTCTACTTCAGCTAGAGAAATGGTTCTCCTCTCCAAGGTAGGTGACCTTTAACACATTTCAAAACCACACTGACAGCCTTAAATGTACTTACAAATGCATGAATCTCACTAAAAGGTGTCCACAAGTAGATGAATTATTTTAAAAGTAGCTAAACTTTATGTGTAGTTCAAGCATGGTAATTTTTCTCAAAACTGGAAGGATCAAATGCCATTCTGAAGGCTCTTTTACAGCCAAGTCATGTCAGGCTGCAGAAGCATGAAGAAGAGGCTATTACAACCCTAACTTATCTGCTTTTAACAGTACCAAGGGCTAGAAATGGTTTCCTAGTTTTGTATCTTAATTAGCAGGCCCACCAGTTTGAATTTATCATCTCAGTGAACTCTGATGCACAGAACAAACCATGAGGTGTTTCTCAGTCATCTCACCTGTAAAATATGAAGACTTAATGGACTAGAATCTGCAAAATGTTCAATAAATCTTCCTGAGTGCCACTGCAGACCACTGCCTTATGCAGGTTTAGGGTATTTTATGCAGAGGCACAGAAGGATGAAAACCCAAGACCAATCCCATAATCTACACCTGTGTATTCTGAGGACTTCACTCCAAATGTGTGCTGCTTATTAACATGACACCTTGACTAATTAGAGCCAGCAAAGAATGCAAGTCAGTCTTTCAAACAAAGTGCCAAACAAATTCAAACCAAGCAACTGGAGCTCTTTTCTGTTCAACAGCCTGCTAACCCGTGAACAAAGAGGTGTAAGAACTGTCTGATGCAGAATAAACCTTGGGAGAAAATCTATTCTCTCGACTACTACAAACAATAAAATCATACAATCATTTATTTTTTACCTATGCCTTACCTGCTTGAACACCTCTTCATCCTGGTAAGTTGTTCTCACCAATTCTTGGATGAAGCCAAATGGGAGATTCCTACACAGCATATATGGTACCAGCAAAGACTGCTGCTGCAATGACCTTTATTTGTATATATATTTAAAAAAAATAATACAAAACTCATTATTTTTTGTCTTTTGCAGTAGTACTTGCAAAAGAGTCAGAGTAATCACATCTAAGGGTGTGCCAGAGAGCAGGTTATCAACATGGAGACACACCTACTCCTTTCAGAAGTAACTAACCTTGTCTTCTCAAGTTACTGGTAGGTTATTCTGAAACAGATGCTGTTGTCAACATCACACTTTAGCTTAATGAGGCTGGAAGAAAATAACAGCTTCTGTGTAGCAAGTGGCTGTCTCTTCCACTCCTCTCTAATGAAAAAATCTTTTGTTAAATTCAACTAGTGAAGGAGCATCGTTTTTGGAGGTTTGGTTATCCACATGAGGAAGAGAACAGAACACTTGTCTTTTCTGAAATTATACAGTTGGGACTTCTAACTGCTCCTTAGCATTTTGGAAGGAATATCTTCTTTCCTTATGACTTATAGAAAACTTATTCTAATAACTACTAAATTTTCTTACCTAATCCTCAGAAGAAAAAATAACATTAAATCCCAGAAGAGTCTGACTTTGACAGTTAACATCAGCTGTATTTACCTTGGTTGAGTTAAGGATCCCTGTAGCACCAAAGCAGCATGTGAAATGCACTGTGATCGGATGTTGCTCAGTAACTGGCTAACTGTTGGCTGGCTACACATCTGATAAAAATAAACTTTGTTTTAATATAGACTAGAAGTATTTAGAGACAGAACAGACAGGAAATACAATTAATGTCTTTATTCCTGCAGTATGACCGTGATGTGCAAGCTAAAACTAACACCACTCCAGCTTAAAGCTTCTTTCATATGTAAAGATTATATATGAAGCGTGGTGTGTTTGCTTTTTCCCCAAAAGTTACTGCAGAATAAGGAACACTGACAGGAGCTGGGCTGACAAAAGTACATTTCACACGTAATGAAAAGGCAGTAGATCAAAAGGAGGGTAGTTTCTAACATGCTGCTTATACTAGAGATGTAAAACGTATATGTGATTCAAATACAATCAACTAATAAGACCGAATAATACCTTATAAACTCCGTTCACCTATTTCTACAAAACCAACAAGAAAACTATAGATTTCCCCACTAAACAGTAAGAGGAGTGTATGTGGCAGCACCGACACAACGGCAGTCATCTCAGCCATACCTTTGGTGCTTTTCTCTCCTCTATTCCAACTCTGTCAAAACACTCAATGAGGTAGTTCAGCATCTCTGTCTCCTTACAATTTTCAATGGTGAAGTGGTCACTGCAGGAATCGGAAACGCTTGAGCTGCCAGAGCCTCCCATACTTCAAAACACAGTGAAAGAGGAAACAAAGCATTAGGTACAGTTCTTCACTGGAGCACTATCAAATTTATGAGCTCCTGCCTTCCTCTGACAATTTTATCCATCCCATCACCCAGATGGCTCAGTAATTCTGTGATCTATGAAGAACTCTCCAGCTTGTCCAACTCTGGAAGTTCAGCTGTATTGTAACATGACTGAAGAACCGATTATCGTATTAAATTAATAACTAACTGGAGATAGCAGCAATCAGGTGCCTGACTTCAATAAATCATCTTCTCACATGGCAACACCTACAACGGACAGCTGTAGATGATATCACAAACACAGAACCACTGGAGTTGGAAAGGAGATCACAAAGTCCAGCCCCTCCCTCAAAAGCACATTGCACAGGGCTGCGAAACTGGATGCTCAGGACATCACACCACTTCAATGCCATGATGCAACCTCTGCACAGACTCTAGAGGAGGCAACCCATCCAAGCGACTGTTCCTTTTCCAATTTCCATTTTAAAGACCATTTAATTTCAACTCAGTTGATTTCAATTCCCTTACAGTAAAATACGCTATGTCATTAAGTAGCAAAGCCAGGAGGAGGGGGGAAAGAGGGGGAGGAAAATATTGATCTTGTAAACACAAACTACATCCACAAAATCAAAACCATGCTTGAGATGAGAAATTAAATTCAAAAGTGAGAACAGATCTCATGATTCTCACTCTCAGACTTCTCTCAACAGAATTCTTTGCTACCTAACAGCTTGGCAAAGCTAATTAGAAGCAAAATCTACATCTCCCAGAAGGGAATTAAAACATGATACATTCTCTTCGTGGAAATGGAATTTTAAAAATAGCAATGAAATGGATGGTCTGTTGCCGTTCCTCAAAGAAAGGTTATGTGTACAGTCACAAAGGATTTACAATCACAGAATCCTCAGGGCTGGAAAGGACTTCCAGGATCACCACACCCAGCCCTCATCCCAACAGCTCCCCTACCCCTAAGACCATGTTCTCAAGTGCTCTAGCTACTCGCCTTTTAAACACCTCCAGGGATGGCAACTTGACCCCTTCCCTGCACAGCCTGTTCCAGCACCCAACCACTCTCTTAGGCAAGAGCTTCTTAAGATTCAATCTAAACCTCCCTTGATACAGCTTGAGGCCATTTCCCCTCATCCTATCATTAGGAATTTAGAAGAGATCAGCATCAGCCTCACGACAACCTCCTTTTAGGTAGCTGCAAAGACCTATAAGGTCTCTTCTCTATACTAACCACCCCCATTTCCTCAGCTGCTCCTCACAGGGCCTCTTCCCCAGCCTCACTGCCCTTCTCTGGCCCCACTTGAGCCCCTCAATATCCTTCCAATACCGTGGTGCTCCAAACCACAAACCAGACCCAGGATTTGAGATACCGTCGCACAAGTGCAGAGTACAGAGGCATTTAATCAAAGATCAAGCTAAAAGCCCCAAATCTTAAACTGCAAAAATATTTGCATTTGTTTCCTTAAATGCAGCTTTTTAACAACGTTTATCAACTGTGCCACAGGTCGCATTTTCTTTACACTGTAAAATCATTTACATTTTAATAATCAAGCTGCACAAATCTATTGTGAAAGCTTTGCAGTCTGATGAATAAATCTGGGAAAGGTTATTACTGCTTAGCATCTGGCAGCTCAGCATGTTAAGAAACAGAACTTCTCATGGCAGCAAGCTCTTCTCGCACAGAGAATTTGGTTTCAGTTATTCAGTTAGAACTAATCCACGTAAAACACACATCTATTAAAAGCAGTCTGTAACCAGGACATCATACTCCAGTTTTCTACACTCTCTTAAATTCTCACATTTAGCTTAAAAAGGATCCTCTTAAGAACACCGATTTATATTAAAAAAACCCTACTACTTCCACAGTTAGGTTATTCTGTTAATGGTTTCACCACAACAGTAGCTGAAATTATTCTAATGCAAAGCTCACTCGTTTTTCATCCACACACAGACTGCCTCGGCATTTTCAGAATGCTAGTTGTTGCATAATTGTACAGTCACTGTGTTTACAATTTAACATCTTACTCGGGTCTGCAGAACACCACGACGTAATATACAAACTAAGACTCCACAAGCACAGCAGCCTCAGAATCCTTAGCAAAGGCTTTTCAACACAATCCAACATTGGCATTAAATTTCCAATAGAATATAAATTAAACAAAACAGTGTCCTAAATTCTATGTACACAAAAACCCCTAAGCCTTCCTGATCAAGATCATTGTCCTGCAGTTAGATTGGAAAAGAAATCCTCCTGGAATGTGTCTAGTTAACAGGCTGGCTTTAGCAGTTATGTTCCAACAGACCACAGGAACATTCACAGATGGAAGACACAGCAGGAAGAAAATGGACTATCTCCTACCAAGGATTTTGGGGCATTCCCTGACATCACAAGATCACAGAACCACTGAATGTTAGGGATTGGAAGGAACCTTTAAAGATCATCTAGTCTAATCCCCCTGCTAGAGCAGGAGATATCTTTTAAAGGCTTGTCCTTAGTTTTAGAAGGGGCAAGCAATTAGATTTCCCTTGACTTTTGCTCTAACTAAAATACTTCCAAAGGGGGCGGACAGCCCTGTAGGAACTCTTTTCCTCCCATCATTCAGCAAGCACATAGCATTTAGAACTCCCATCTGGCTTCCCTTGTATGTCTGTGCATTGTAACTGGCTCTGTTATGTTATATGGCCAGCCACAGCCCACCTCAGAATTACTATCAATCATAATCTGGGGTCTGAATGCTGCCAGAAAATGGTTAACCCTACAGGAGTATTGTTTTCCAGAAAAAGTCGTGGTGTTTATATAAACCACTTATTCCTATCTGTAGTCCTATAAAAGAACGGGGCATTTCTTCAGGAAAAGATTTCTGTATCAGCCAAGACACTGCAGCACTGCTCTGCAACGGAGTGTAAAGTTAGAGAAGATCCCACCCATCATTTATATTCCCCAAAGCTTTCTTTCCCTTGGCATATCCAGTGTTCTGCAGCATTTTGGGCACAGCTACCTGGCTAACTTCCAGACACAACTCACTGCCCGCCATTCTCCTTTTGTTCTCCCACACCACCTTTATGTTGCACAAATGAAAGGGCTTTGTTGTGCGATTCCTAAGGCTCTTTTACAGGAAAATATTCTGCTCTTCCCCTTCCATTCTTGGCTGTTCCAAATCCATCATCCTCTACCACTTACCATATCAAAGGACCAGTTACAACTTTACACGCTGGAGGAACAGCGACTCTTGCACAAAAATCACACTGTTTGCATCAGCTGGCTACTGGCCATGGTATCTTTTTCTATAAATCAACCTTTGTCCTCGCTCCAGGTTTTGATAGGAAAATGTGCACATATGTACTACTGGCTTTAAAATCACAACCATGGATGAATACTCCTCCTCCTACTCATGTAGTCAATGAGGAGTTCCACTCAACATTCCACAAACCATGCTCATTACACCTAAAACACAGCATGATTAGCATTTACTTTCTCTTAGTCATCACTTCAACAAAAGAGCTGACTAACCAGCACTCATGACAATGTCTAGGTGCCATCTTAAAATCCCTTGGGGCTTCAGTCAGTCCCCAAGTTACTTTGAAGAGCATTTATCACTACAGACTGTTAGTTCCTAGTCAACCAAACATGCAGGTTACATTCTTTCTCCAATACCTGGACCCAAACTGGACACAAGAAAAATCATCATCATCTTCATTGTCTTCATCACTACTGTCCTCAGACACATCAGATACGGCAAGAAGGAGGGAGAAAGGGTTGTCGTATATACTACCACAACAGAAATGGAAAAGGCCATGAGAATTGTTTAAGCTAAAACAAAAGTAAAGGGTAGCTTTTCTTGGTGAGGCTGCCAAAGCCCATCTGCTCTAAACATGCGGCCAAAGGTTGCTCCGTGTTAGTAAAACCAAGACTATAGTCACGTGCTCTGTCACCACAAACCACCACACATTCTCAAACCAAAAAGAATTTCTAAGACTTAATAAAAATTACGGCTCAAGTGGGAACGTTTACATGACTGAATAACAAATATTAAAATTCTAACTTGAAAGCAGTGCTCTCAAAACCTCGTGTGCTCATTTCTCCCTCCTGCAGGGACTGACGATTCCAGGAGCAGCCAACAGAGCAAAAGCAGTAGTTGTTGGCCTCGCAGACTGAAACAGGCTAATCTGTAATTTAAATCTATGCACTAGGGAATCACATGTAACACGGTCCTGTGAGTAACAGCTCTCAACAAACCAAGTGAAGCCCAACTGAGCCAACAGATTTCAAAGCAGGAGGTCTGTTTGGTTTACTCTCCAGCAGCAGAGACCGATCAGAAAGCTAATCGTTTAACTGGAATGGGAAGAGGAATTAAAACAACATTGCAGTACACTTCAAACACTCGCAGAAGCTGGTTTCACATTCTGGCAAAGGCAGCTTGTTAAGAAGTCAACATATTAGCACAAAGCAAAGGCACAACTCAACTCGGGGTAAGTAGGGTGAGCTCAGCACAAGCTGAAATTCTTCCAAATTGCATGAGTACGCCACACCCTGCACAGCACACATGAAACACACTCTTTTGTTCTTGTGAAATACCTAGAAGGAATCCTGTTCAGTAAAGAAGAACGCCTGCGCAAGGTACTGGGTGAAGCAGTAAACAAAGGTGGACCCATTGTTGTGGGTCTCTGTCTGGATGTGATGATTGGCATGGCTGGAGGGCTAGCAGCCACGGCTGGAGGACTTGGTGAACTAGATGGGATTGAAATACTCAAGGAACGTGGGATGGAAGCAGCTGAAAAGCCTCCAGAATGGGTAATAGTGTATGGCCGGTACCTCGGAGAGGAAGGCTGAATCCAAGAAGGGCTTGTTGCTGTGAGGTGAGAGCTGACAGTAATGGAAGGCACAGATGTAGTGGCAACTGAACTGGCTGGTGGGGTAAGAGATGAACCAGTCATTGGTACATAGCTTGTGAAATTGGTAGTAGGAGCTGGACTAGTCCCATAGAGACTAAACCAGTTACAGGGGAAAAAGAAAAAACAAAAAGCAGTGATTTAGGATATGCAGAAAAAGGGTAGAAAAGACAAAACGAGCAAGAGATGTCCTTGCTCTTCTGATGACTCTTCAGCAATAATTCTGCAGCTCATGGTATTCCTTTTTACTAATGTTGCATAAAACTACATCACAAGATACACACAATTTTAAGTTAAGAGTCATAGCCTTCCCCAGGATGCAAGATAGGAATATATTTCCAAGGAGGAGCCAGCTACATGGCTTCATCCTACCAAATACACTTCCAGCTCCAGCAACATAAAGGTGCCATGGCTAGAGAAGAGGGGAAAGGACATTCTTATGAAAGAGTCAAGAACTTTAAACCTCTGGTTTATTCATTTTCTTGGGCCATTTCTATGTCCCCCTCTTCTTCTACTCTAGCAATCAATAATGAAGTGAAATCAGTATTCAGTTATAATCAGAAGTCACCTGGATAATGAACTGGAACCAAAGGAGCCCACGTTACAGAACATAGGGCTGCTTCCTGGGTTAGAGCCCATGTTTAAAATCAGGCTTCTGTCAGGAGAGCGGGCAGCTGCAGCAATTGGTTGTGATGTAGCTGTCAGGCTAGCAAATGGGTTTTCATCCCTGGACTGGGTGGACATCATCAGCACTTCCATCAAAATCTGCCCGATCAAGTCCTTAAAATCTGAAAACACTGTTCAAAATAAAAGATAGTTAGTTTCTTCACCTACTGCCTTCATCTACGCATTAGTCAGAGCTGTAGACATGACGGATTTCAACTAAAAAGAACAACAAGTTACTTCTGTGACTTCAGCGCTGCCTTTGGCAAAAATATCCGACTGACACATTTCTAATGATCACTGCCAACATTAACTGCACTCTGGAATTACAGCTACACAGAAACATAACTACTCTGTAAAGTGCAAAAGATCATAGGTGACCTCAACAATGTTATTGTTGATTATTAAAGCTCTCTCTCTCTCCTGCTTTCCCACCCTGATGTTGAGTTGGGTAAGTTGCATCAATCAGAAATAACTTGAAAAACATCACACACGTCATATAAAATAGCAATTTTTAATTGATCTTATATTTTATATAACAAAACATGTTTTCAACTAATCAGGAACTCTGAGCTTATCAGATTAATTCCTAAATGTCTACTATGATGTACAACAACTCACTAATTCAGTACAAGGTTTCTGGAAACAAGAGTAAAATCCAGCAACATTGCCATGTCAGCAGTCTGGTCTGACAACAGAAACCATAACCAACAGGGGCATAAAACTAAAACAGGAGCTATGACCACTCAGCCCTCTGTTCCTTTTCAGGAATTCCATTCCCTGCTACAGCTGCTGATAGTGGATGTTGAAATGGAGCAAAGACCACGAGAACAGACAGTTCTGACAGTGCAGCAAAGAGAAAAAAAGCTAAAAATAAAGATTCCACTCAACCAAACCAATCCCCAGCAATGCCAACGGTCCCCGCACCCACCTTCCTTTGGGTTCTGCTTAAACTGGGCAGAGAGTGAATTCAGGAAGATGACGTCCCTGTCTCGGTCCTTCCAAGAGACTCTGAAGATCTTACAGACCAGCTGTAGAGCTTGTTCCTCAGACACTTCAGACCCAGACAGAGGTTCCTTGTTGGGAAGGGGAGGTTAAAAACCAGTAAATTACTTATTTGCAATCGCACTAGCCAAGTGACAATCAGATGGGGGTCTCCTTTACATGGCTTCAGCCTAACTCGTAAAGGCAGACTCTGTACACTTATGGAAGAGCAGATATGCGTTTGTCAAAGTGTACCTGGGGAACAAACGAACCTGAAAAAACACAAGAGCTGCAGAAAAGATGTAGCAGAAATACACAAACACAGTAGGAGGCAAATTGCCAACAGACTTTCAACACCAGTTCAGTAAAAAGGGTAGTTTAACCAAGATACCCATCATGATCGCTGTAAGAAATTAATTTGGGTTTCAAATGTTTATTACGCACAGGTATTTAGAGCACAGGAAGGAGTGAGCTCCCCCAAGTCTTTTCTGCTTTGAAGTGTTTGCCAAAATAAAGAAAACTTTCACCTGAACAAAGTCAGAACAAGACAAAAGCCTCAAGAATTTGTCTTAATCCCCTTCCAAAAGGGGAACACAGTGTAAACTGTGCTCAAAGATATAAAACTAGTTTCTCTAAGAAGAACGCTGGCCTATACAATGGCTAACAGGTTAAACAGAGTGGCCTTGCAATCCTAAGGTGGCTTGAGTGTGCACCTGAAAAATGGTGAAATACAAAGAAATGAGTTAAAACTCAAGTAATTAACCCTGCAGTGCAGAGAGGTCACGTTTGCAAACATCCCAAAAGACAGACGGCAGGTCAGCAAGCAGCACAACCATCATCCCCTACACTACTCTACCAGCACAGTCAAAGCAGTGTGATACACAACCCTGACACTTCTGCTGCACAGAACTGCAATGATGGAGAAACTCTAGCTTTTAGGCTGTTCTGCTGCAAGAATTGCAGATATTTTCTAGAAAAAATGAATCTGCTGTTTGTCTAATCCAAGTGAACCTCACACTGCTTTGAGATAGTGACACTTTCCTTCTACAAAACAAAGTCAGTGAGGAAGAACAAAATGCAGCTTGAAAAAAACAACCAAGGTTTCCACTACTAAACTCCATTTCTCCTTTCAGTTTGAGACATCGTACCAGTCACCAGGTAACAGATTTGTCAGGGAATTCCAGCAACTACCAGCACTGCATCCTTCTCAAAAGCTTTCCCTCAGACCATTTAATAACCCACAAATATTGGCACATTAATAGATTGTTATTGACTTAATCATCCTACTAGTAATTCTACTGTTTTCATATATTTGTACTCCTCCTGCCCATTTCAGCACAGAAGGTTTTATTACTGCTGTTTCCAGTGCAGCCAGCCAGGCAAGAAGATTATTTTTACTCAGAAACAAGGGCTACACTGTCTTCTATCCCCTCCACACCTTGCTATCTCCAAACGAGTAAGAAAAATTGAACTAAGCTTGCAAAGCTTTATTTTACTTTCCACTGCTCCCCACCACCTGCCACCCTCTGCTTCAAGACTGTCCTTGATTCCAAGCTATTTATTGCACAGTAGCACAAAGCAAGCTGTCCAGCCGCCTGATTTGCAGCTAGGAATTGACTGTGAAGGATTCTGCGGCAGAGTTATTGCTACGTGGCTTTAAGCCAGACTTTTACCAACTGACCTTATTACTGACAGTGCAGGAATAACAAAGACATCTAATGAGCACTGCAAGAACTGTTGTAGAAACTTCTCTTCACTACACTGATGTCCCATTTCTTTACAGCTTTACATCACATGGGCCTTCAAATCAAATGACAAAGAGGACAATTTCAGGAGTGAATTAGAGCTTTGTACTTGCTCGCTTATTCCACTTTAAAGGACTCTCCTACCTGTCTAAATCTTGATAGCTAAAGCCTCTTATAATATCATTAAGAAAGTCTTATTACATAGCATCACTTCAGCATGTGTCACTTCAAGCAGGACATTGGTAGCAGACCTCCAAATCTATATGAATTAGCTACAATGACCTTTAGAAGTGTTTTAAGAACCATTTCTTCAGACCTACTGCATGCTACACAGAAATAGATTTGGGCAGTAATAGGTCACTTATGGTAGGGTATAAAGCAAAACTAATTCTTTCAGAGTCTTTAAACATCATTAATAAATCAACCATTGCAAACTAGAACTCTGCACGACTGCTCCATCCAGCCACCACAGAACACTAACCTTATCTGTCAGACTCCTTTTCTCTCTGCGATCGTTCTCATCAACCTCCATGTTTTCAATTCCTGAATCCACATCTACCTGGGACATACTGTAAGAGGAAATAAGAGAATTAGCCCACTAACTTGCAGAAAGCTACAGAGAGTTCTCTGCCAGGTACTGCTGGAAGAGTGTCACCTTAAGCAGAAGCAACAGGTTAAAACCACTGCAACCACAGCAACCTTATACATCAACATCAATTAAAACAACCAACTGATAAATGCTATGCATATTACATTTATTTTAATTCAGCAAAACATTCGTAGTTTCTTCAGCAGACAATACAAACTACCCAGCTATCACATCCCACAAACTCTTTTTAAACAGAGTAGCTAAATTATCCCCACTAGACACATTCATCACTTAAAGTCTAAGATAATACTTTGTCTTTTATCACTTTAGGACAGTAATTCCCACTAAAACCAGACTAGAAGAAACATTACAGTGGTGTAAACACTGTGTCACTTTAAAGCCTTAAACCCTGCTGTATTAACACAGCTTGGGGTGAGAAGTAGCAGAACATTTCCCCATGTAAGTGGCTTTGAGGATTAGCATCGTGCAGTATTGGCTGGCTTATACAAGCTGTGTTTTTTACCTTTTCTCACAGGAGACACTATCAATATCCATGCTCTGAGACCGAGAGAGAGACTGAGATTGTGTTTCAAGACTGTTAGATGGAGAACTGCTGAGCGAACTCACTCCTTCGCTGCTCTGGCTTCGGTGGGCTACTCCTAGAGAAAAGGCACCATCAAGATTACTAGTACAGAGATGAGAAGGTACTGCACAGTTGGCTTGATGAAAAAGGAACCAAAACCCTGTTTTCCAGTCCTGCTCTTGACCTTTCTAGTAATGCATTAGGAAATGCACCCATTTTTGACAACAGAGAGCCGTGTTCTCTACCTCCCCTTGCAGCAGCAGTACAGCAATGTTTACCTGCATTACAACCCAGGACAAAACTCAGCTTTCATCTGTGAAGTGCTCAGAGATTCACTCCCACCAAAAAAAGAAACCCACCAGCAAGCTGATGTCATGGCAGATTACTCTGTACACCACCCTCTTCCTCAGTCCCCTCTAAGGTCAGTCCTATGAGAACAGGGTTCACCACAAGGAAGTGAACTCAGGTAGGGATACCACAACTCAGTTTAGTTTTATCCTGTATCTTCCCACTAAACCTCCCAGTAAAGGTACTGGGAAATTGTCAATACTTGTCCCTCTCCACAATAAAATAACCATCCAAGAAGTGCAAACAACACTCACTAAGTGCAACACCAGCAGATGGAGAGTGACACAATGGCTTTGGAGCTGATGAGCCCTGGGATATGAACAGGCAGATTTACTTTGCCAGGAAGACTTCTGAGGAGAAGTGTTAGATACTAGCGTGGCAAGAGGAAAATTGCATGAATAACTGCAAACAACCCACGAAAATCCTTGTGTTCAGTAATGATGGAAGATGAATGAGTTCTATCTACAAACAGTTAAACAAAGAGGGCTCTTACATGTAGTCTATCCCTAAACTTTGTGCCTAGTAACACCACAGTCAGAATTTATTACATAGCAGCAATAACTGCGAAGCTGTAACTGCAGTTTTATCAGTGTCAGGTATGTCCATGTCAGTAGACAGTTCTTGAAAGAGGAACTAAAAGGCATTATTTGTCTGTCTGTTTAAAAAGCAGCAGTGAACTGCACTCCTTTGGGTTCTTCTGCCTGCAGTTTACCAGAGGTTCCCCAAACAGTGTCAGGTTTCAGGTAAGACTTGTAAACCCAGATTGACAAGCTATTTTTAAAGCCCTGGCTGTGTTTTGTGTTACTACTAAAAATGCAAGTTTGTCCCACATTTACAGTAGCAACACATCCTGAAGTTAACAGTGATTACACCAGGAAGCAGGAAAAGATCAAGAAAACCTCCATTTCAGTTCTTAAATGGCTGTTTCCTCCAGCCCTGGAATTTCAGCCACGCATATTGCCAGCTTTGACCCCAAAAGTCCTTGCACCAGACACAAGCACAAAGCCTAGTCCAGCTTCACCTCAAAACCAAGGATATGGAAATACCAGATACAGTGTCTGAAGTGAGCAGAGATGCCCAGGTCAATCCTGTTAAAGCAGAACTTCAATGATGCAGTTTCTCTAGAGATAACACCCCTCAGAAATGTGCTGGCTGTGGCAGGGGAAGGCTGACTTCAGCAGGGCATTGCAGAGTGCTGCTGATTTACAATATCCCAGCATTGCTGGGACATGCTGGGTCAATCTTCATGGAGTCCTTCCTCTCTCCCCATACTTCCTCCCAAAGGAACAGCAAGTAGAAAGACTGGAGCAAATATGGCTCACATTCCTATGGTTCACTATTCCCTTGGGGTCTTACTCCCACTGCCAGGTAAGTGTACCTTCACAGTTACGTAGCAGCACTCATTAAAAGGCTTCTTCAAGCCAGCTGTCCTACCTACCACATTTTCACAAGAAAGCTTCCAGAGTTTACTTCCATTTGTACTTTGGAACTGCCTGTGTCAGGTGTTCATTGTATACTTGATCCAACAGAATTCCTTTAAAAAACACCACACACCAACACAGAAACAGGTGTAAAGATGAAGACCACACACTCAGTGAGAGTCATTCATGCCCTGTTTTAAGGGCCTTCAAAAGATTTTCAAAATACAAACTAACGATGGTATTTTCTATTGAATTGTTGTGTAAGTCGGATCTCGCTGAGATCCACAGCTCCTTACAAAGATGGATGGTTACAAGGACACTGCTGGGGCTCTCTGTACTTCCAAATACATAACAATCCTCTGCAGCTCTTCTGGTCCACTGCTCAAAGGACCTCCTGCAAACCACACAGCGAGAGCTGCGCATTCAGTTACACAGGATGAGTGCAGCAGACAATCAGCTATGAACACTTTTTCCTGATCTATTCCCCAGGTGAACTCTGTCGCTTACGCTAGTGTGAGAAAGGCCTGCTGGTGAACTGCTGGGCTGGATGGCACCGTGGGAAGCAAACACCACACTGAGTAGCTGACATCTGCTTCTGGTCATCAAACAGTCCGGCCTGTATCACTAGGTACCACTCCATGCAGAGATGCAACAGAAGTCTCCAAGCTCTTAGCTATGTGATCACAATACAAAAAACCTACCAGTCAACACATGAACCTTTTTATATTCAGGTTCATGTTTCCAAAGCCCCCACTCTGCTGTTGTGCCCAGAGATGCATCAGGACCTCATCAATTTGAAAAACAACCAGTTATTTTTCCCACTGATGAAGCCCGTGATCATCCTCAGCACATGGTTACTAAGGACAGCAGAGGGTGACAGAGCACTGGGACAGGCTGTTCAGAGGGGTTGAGGAGTCACCTTCTCTGGAGACATTTAAAACCTGCCTGGACTATTCCTGTGTGACTGGATCTATGGGATCCTGTTGTGGCAGGGGGACTGGACTGGATGATCTTTCAAGGTCCCTTCCAATCCCTAACACTCTGTGATACAGTGAGAAACACTACTTTTAGCAAGAGCTGGCTCCAAGATGGGTTAAAACAGCCACGTAACCACAGGCTCAGTGAACATATCATGTGACTACTGTTGTTAAAGCGTCACCGTTGCTTCTGGGCTGCCATCTATAATCATGAGGACTACACACAGTGTTAAATTCCACCTGCAATGACATTTTTCATAGGAAATGCTTTTGATAGCTGTTCTCTGTCCTGCTTTAGGGTACAAGGCACCAAAAGAAGCAGGAAGGAGTCACCTGTAGGTAATTCAGACCAACCCTGTAATTACAGGACCCAAGTTTATAAATTACTGTACTTGCCAAAGGAAAAACCATACAATTTCAGAAAGCAAATAAGTAAAGAGATGAAGCATTCTACAGGCTTCTCAGGGAGCAATTGGGGGAAAATATTACTTCTATGAAATTATTAGAAATCCCCTTGAGCATTGTGTGCAATTCTGGGTGCCTCAACTTAAGGACAAACAGACTTGATCTTAGGGGTCTTTTCCAACCTAAATGACTCTGCAATATTCAAAACCTGTTTAAATAATCTTGATATTTGTTTTGAGATTGGTTTTTTTAGCTTAATACCACCACTCACAAACGAGCTTTTCAGATAAACATCAATACTGGAAAACCTGATAGTTTGATTTCCAGGATACCCAACTGGAAATCAGAATGTATTTGGTTTAGGGCAGAAGTGGGGTTGTACGTAAGAATGTTACCTTCACCTCTCTGCACAGCAACCCTCCCAGCTCTCTGTGCTTTTTGCATTTGTGTCATTTTAATAGACAAGAAACAACTCCCAGCTTCTGAAACAGAAACTTGTAAATATCCTACTTGTATTCACTCCAGTAAGAAACTGGCAGAGAAAGGAAAAAGGAGAAAGGAAAGATTTTATTCTTACGGTGATAATGCCTACTGCTTTCAATTGTGCCAAGTACTAGTAATTAAAGATCAAACATGAACTTGGGACCGACTGCTAAAATGGACCTAGAAACCAATCAATAACAACTGTGTTGTAAGGCTGAAAAGGGCTTTTTCCTGTCACCTTGACAGCCTGGTTTTTATTTCTGGAATATGACAAGTTCCTGCCTCAGTACTGGAAACATCATTACCCTATCGATACCTTAAGTTGTATCTAAACATTTGGGTTTGGAAATGAAAACTAAAAGTACCGTCACTCTCCACTGTGCAGTGCTTCCTTCTGAAAATCAGCGTTAGTAACAGCACCAGTAACACCAGCAACAGCGTCAGCAAACACACTCAGTCAATAATTTGTCATCAAGGTGCCAACCTACCTGCTGCACCAATTGGAGAGGTAGCTGGGGTCATGCTATGGACATTTAAGCCTAAACTATGAGATGGCCCCGGGGCTGCTGCAACTACAGGTGGTCCCGGTGGGGTCTCTCTCTGTGGTGACGTCAGGGGTGTACTGGGCTGGGAAGATGGTCCACCTGCCAACCGAGCAAGGCGCCTTCGACGGATCTGCACAAAGGAAATAAAGGTAAATAAACCAGGTTGTTTGCTCAGCCCCCAGCACACACAGCCCACAGCCGCCCTTCGTTCCTCCTATAGGCAGGGGTATCCACTGCAAATACAGCAGCTTGACTTGCTAAGCTCCTAAACAAAGCTGATCATTGCTGCCATTTCTGTCTGTGTGACAATACTGAAACACCTTGTCTGGATTTTAGCGTTTATTGGCTGCCTGGTAAAACCATTTGAGCTGCAGAACACCATGTCCACCTCTCAAATGGCTGTGTAAGACAGGTTTAACATTTACTGCTCAGCAAACCCAAAACCTGTAATGCTCCTCCTCACTTCTACTGGCATTTGATGAAACAAACTGCATTAATCTGATAAAAGGAACAATATGAACACAACCTTTGCCTTAATTTTACACCACATGATGCTAATAAATAACCCTCTATACTAAAGATCCAGTTGAAAGTTATTAAAGCTGAATGCTGTCCAAGTTAATCTGAAACACTGTTAAAATATACAACTTGTCTGCTGAACAGAAACACCTTGATAAGTAGAGACAGGCAGTAAGTAACATCCTCTCATCACCTGGAGGGATACCACCACACGGAATGTAAGGGGTTTTTACACTGCTGTTGAGACACAGGAGAATCTGCTTCAAAATCCAACTTCTAAAAGCCGTTATAAACCCTTAAAATTAGTATGTGACCATCTAACACTACTACTACACTTGAAAAATAACCAACCACTATTTATTAGTGAAAACAACTGCAAACTAGAAATATTTTCTTCTCACAGGCTGCCTCAGAGGATCTGTTCCTACAGCTTACACCTTCAGCTCAAACTCAGCACAAAAGAAAAGGATCATGTTTGAGGGTGTGTGTCCCCCACATAAAACTAAGCGGTTCCTGCTATTCCCTCTCTGGATTCACATCCTCAAGCGCTGCGTGCAGCACGTCACTTCTCATTGCTGTTCATAATCCCAGAGAACTGCCAAGCAAGTGAAAGAGTGAACAAAAGATCTGTGTCAACCCAATGTCTACACTGCGATACCAGAGTCGTCTAATGGCCTGTGAAACCTACTCCAACAGGAAGAATAGCAGATCAAATTAAATCAGACCTCAAAAACTGTGGGAAAACACTGTCTGGAACTCCCTCTCCATGATAGGTGTCACCACAAGAACATGGAAGGCAGCTAGAAAATACATTCTTCTTTTTTCTGGTCTTAAGACAGAAAAAGGTTCTGATTAAAATGTCTTAATCCCTCCTCACTGTCAGACAAAACAAGAGAGCTTATTGCATCAAGGAACCACTTAGTTTTGCTTTTAAGTAAAAACCACTGAATATAGGGTCTCTAAAAAGTATTAAAATATCTTAGTTTTTCTCTGCTTGTATCTTACACCTTAATTTTTCAGTTGGTTATCTGAAAAGACTACCAATCGAGAACAGCCCTTGGTTACACCCCCCACCCCCACCCCCAATCTCTGTTCAGCGCTTGGAATGCTGTACCAATAATATTATCAGCCAAAAGATCTGGCTGAACTGAAGTCTCTTTAAATGAGGGGGTTGAATTAAGGTTTTTAAAGCCATTTCCTTATGATTCAGTTGTTCTATAACTATGTTTCACTGATAAGGGAATGGCAGGGGGGAATGGAAAATAAACACAAATACAGAGCCCGACACCCCATTTATGTAAAATTAGCCAAGGGAGAAAGATAAATCACGTAAAAGCACGATGGGAAGCTTTTGCACAATTGCTCCTTTTCATTTTTGCTAGCTAGGTCCAAATGTGACATTAGGAAGGAAATATGTGAGGAGACACAGGCAGAGATAATAATCAAGATATTTATCAATGTATTCTCACATAGAGCTCAGTGCTGCTTACTCAAACAAGGTCACATCCTTCACATGGCAGAATCTGCACAAAACCTCTCCATCATCTCCCAGTTTCAAGAAGATGCTTGATTTCTCCCGCCTTCATCTGCAACTCCAGGCCAGACCAATACAGAAGCTACATCAAACCAGCTGCAGTTCTTCCTCTTCAAATAGGACACTAAGATGAACTTCCTGCCTTGGTCACTCTTAGCCCACTGACCACAGATTTTTCCTAGAGACCAACCCCCTGGACTTGTAACCTGCCCTGAAAAACATTTGAAGGCAGCATGGAACAAAGAAATCCGCAGACGCTGAGCTGCTTGTAGATAAGATGCTGCAATTAAAACACACACAAGATGTTTCCCCACCCCTCTAAGGATGATGGAAAATTATATTTGTCTTCCTTACTGCTGAACAAATTAAAATATAAATAAGCACTGAAAGATGCAGCTTTCACAAGTGAGGGTGCATTCAGCAACTGTTAAAGGATCAGATCTGGTTCTTGGATACCCCAAGTTGTCGCATTCCCTTGAGGTTTACATAGAATTATCACAGAAATCTGGCATTTTATGAGCTCAGAAGCTTCTGAGTAGGAGAGAACAAAGGGTAGAAAAATGATTCTATGCTAGAAAGACAAAAGGTGCAGGCTGAAAGAAGAGTTGGATAATACAACCCAAAACTGGTGCACGCATTCTGTCCAGCTAATTCCCTTGTGTCTTAAGGCTAAGCAGCACCAGGACAGGCTTTGTGCTTGGGGCACAGCATGGGGACTCAGAGACGCAACTTGTTTGCAAACATGAGGCACAAACGAGGCCCCAACCAGTTGCCTTCACGTAGCACAAATAACACTGGTTAGAAATGGAGTTCCAGGCATCCTGTTCTCATTTGTAACTAAATGATTCACCAAATTCCCATGAAGTAGCACAGAGCTGGGTTTTTAAACATATTTTCTTAAGCTGAGGTTATCTCAATAACACTCAACCCAAGACCTCAGCGATCAGTAGTTGCACGAGTGACACAAGGCAAAGCCTTTCCATATCATTCTGTTATCCAACAGTGACAAGTTACTTGGTACCAACCATTACACCTTCCCTGCCAAGGACAACCCCACGATAAAGAGTTTGAAAGGTTAATTAAATTAAAAAAAACCAAGTGGCTGGAGAGAAAAAGCTTGGTATTTATTTTTAATTCACACAGCTTCCACTGGACGCATCTGGACTGTGAAGGTTTTAGAAACACAGTTTTGATCTTGCTGGATATATTCAAAGCTTTTAGCTGGACACAGTGCCACAAATGATGTGAAAACAGCCTCTTAAAAGTGGTTAGCTGATCATTTCATTATGCAGTAGACCAACATAAACACAACCAGGACGGCTGGTAGCTCAGGCTCACATCCTCACAGTTAGAGATTCTCAACATCTGGTTTAGCTGCAACTGCTTAGTGAGACTCCAAGGAAATGTTTTGGTCTATCATAATCACACAAGACTTCCTCATCTGTACAATAAAGGGCAGCTAAATTTTTCTAGTGCTCATTACAGCATGTTAAATTGGTTTAAGAAACGCTTCATTTTCTGGCAATACTGCTCACCAAATTGCTTAAAAATCATGTAAAATGTTAGCAGGTACCGAGTTGATGTTCTTTTCCACTTCTGCCCCATCTGGCTTGATTCTGCTTTTTTGTGTGCAGTCCCTGTTCTCACCCTGTGCTAACATTCACACTCAAAAGGAATCGTCTCCCCTGAAGATAATAGCATGGTCTGTGGTGAATGGGAACTTCCAGTGCTTTAGCAAATCAACACTAAGAAAATGTTGATAGCAGTGGAAAATAACTTCTGGAATCTGAAAAGTGTTCATTACCAAGAGTTTGTGCCTTCTTTTTAAGCTATAATCTGCTTCACTTAATTACACTTCGATATAAGAAAATCATTTAGCCTAGAGGAGGTCTGCAGTTAATTTCTACTTCAGTTGTTTTTCCACCTTCCATCACTGCCAGAAAGAAAATCTGAATTAGAATTCATATAAAATGTATTTTAAAAGGTTACTTTTCCTCTATAGTTCACCCCTCACTGCCAGCTAGCAGGAAAATGGAGCTGTGGAAGAATACCAAAACAGACTTGGCTCTGATTTTTCAATGAGGGATCCATTGATAATAAAAAGTGACAGCATGACTCCCGTAAAATGAAATGGAATTGAGTTCGTGTCAAACAATCACCCACAAGTCTGGCTGGCTTTGGTCTTTAGATGAACCATACTAGAAAAAAAAATGGCATAACTTGAGTCACTTGAGCCAAACATTTTGCCAGCAAAGGTGGATGAGTCCCTGCTGGAGAAAGCATTTTCTGCAGCTTCAGTTCCATGACGCAGTGGTTGTGATGATGTCAGTAATTTGCTGAAGCAGTGACACAAGCAAACTTACATAGGTTAAATAATTCGGAGACTAATCACAGAACACCTCATCATCAGACGCAGCTTAGCCATCAAAAGATTTGTACATAAACAAAGGACTCCCAAAGGATGTGAAATCCTTCTTCACAGTAGAAATTACAACACTAGTGTCCTATCCTGCTCTCCCCAACACAGAGATCCTATTTCTTTTCTCAACATTTCCAGAGACTATAAGGACCTTTATCAAGTAAACACCTTGCAGCATGCCCTCCTAGCTCCTGCTACGACACATCAGGATTCCCAAATCACGACATACACTATAATAAAAATCTTCCTAACTTTTCAGAATACAAATGTGAGTGACAACTGCAGCCACCTTGCTCTATGATCCCACCAGAAGATAGAGAAGAAGGAAAATAACTTACTCTGATGCTACCTGAGATACAACAATCACTGGGACATTGGAACACTCCCTGTATCCTCATCAAGGCTGCAACTCATTACAGTCCTCACTATTCAGGCAAAACACAGGGCTTTAGCGCCAGAAAAAACTAGCTTTTACAAGGAATAAACAGCTCATATCAGGTGTTTGCCCATCACTCCATAATTCAAGGTAAAGAACAAGAGCCTGTATTAAAAACCAAGTTAAAGGAAGCATCAAAATGCTGCAGAGCCTATTTCAGGAAGAAATTCTATTAAGTACAATCACACACCTGCTTCTCAGCAGTCTGAGGAAGGAAGATTTTAAGTATTTTGCTGTAAGGAGTTTTTCTGTAAATCACACCCAGAGAACATACAAAAGAAAGAAAGGAGCCATCCTCTAGACAAAGACCACCTGGCAGATGGGGGCAGAGAACAACCACTGAACCAGGGGGGAACCCCTGCGAGTGGCCAGCTGGCCAGGGGTCGCAGGTCGGGGACAGCACGGAGAAAGGAGAAACACGGACAGACAGCACCGGGCACGACCCTCGGGCCGGCCGCACTCCTTACGTCTCTGGGGAAAAAACAAGGGGCATGGATCGGGGTCCGGATGAAGGCCCAGCCTGGCCGCCCCTCGGACTCACCTCGTCCGCGCTCAGCTCCTCCATCGCCTTCCTCTTAATGGTGAACGGAGGGGCGGGCGCGTTCCTGTGCCCCGGCTGAGGGGCAGCTCCGAGGACGCGCGATGCCGTCGCCTCTGCCCCCCGGGTCGCCTCACAAGGGCATCTCCGGGCCAGCCGCGCCGCAAATCGCCCGCCGGCAGCTA
>VZRI01012515.1:141404-171692 GCA_013397515.1 Upupa epops
AACCTGGAGCTCAGGGTTTGGGGTGGGTTGGGACAGCTGAGTTCATGGTTGGACTGGAGGATCTTCAAGGGCTTTTCCAGGCGGAACAGTGCTGTGTTTCCACACTCTGCTCCTCTGAGGGGTTTCCCCCTTCTTCGTGGTTGAGGTGATGAGGGTGTTTGGTCTAATTATTACAATCACTGTTATTTCTCATTATAATCTATTCCAGGGGACAACAAAAGTGGTGAATCCTCACATAGTGCTGGGCTTTAGTATATGCTCCGAGTTCATGATGAACTTGAGGTGGTTTGGTTTTTTTTTCCACTCTTTTATAAAACCTCACAGTTTTCAGCACCTACTTCCTCCATTTTACCACAATATTTTATTTTAGCAAAAGATTATCATATTTTCCTTCTCTTTTCCCTCACCTGACAAACCAAACTCAGCCAGAGGACTGAACAGAAACAATGCTGGTTGTCAAGGAACTCGATGTTCATTTCCAGCTCTGACTGATCGGTTCTGTGCAGGTAAAAAACTAAAAGCATTTTGAGAAGTTGCTGTTTTGGAAGAGAACAAAAAAAGAGCGCTGAATGCATCAGCAGATTTTTGCCCCAGGATGAGCAGTCACTAATAATAAGACTTTAACAGCCACACACAGTGCAGCATAGTTTGACTCAGCGAGTCAATGAACCCATAAAAGGGGGACAACAGGATGTTCCAAAGATGGAAACAAACTGGTCTGGATAATTTAGGGGTAGAATTAAAACAGATTTCCGTAAGTACTGCAAGTCATCATAAAGTAATAATATTGATCTGATTTTTTAATGCATGTATGAGGCAAGTACATTTGCTCTTGTGTTTCCATATACATCTTCCATAACACACCGAGATAGAGCTGGTGATACTGATTGACAACTGTTTGAACAGGAGCCGGCAGGGTGCCCAGATGGCATGAAAAGCCAGTGATGTCCTGGTTTGTATCAGGAATGGTGTGGCCAGAAGAACTAGGGATGTAATTTTCTCCCTGTACTTGGCACTGGGAATGCCTCCCCTAAAGTACTGGGGGTAGTGCTGGGCCCCACACTTTAAGAAAGAGATTGAGGGGCTGCAGAATGTTCAGAGGAGCAATGAGGCTGGGGAAGGGACTGGAGGGAAAATCTGATAAGGAGAGGTTGAGGGAGCTGGGGGTGTTCAGCCTGGAGAAGAGGAGACTCAGGGAGGACCTTCTCTTTCTGCAACTCCCTCAAGGGAGGTTGTAGCCAGGTGGGTATCAGATTCTTCTCACAGGCAACCAGCACCAGGACAGGGCAGGGCCTGAATCTTCCAGGAGAGGGTTACGTTGGGTGTTAGGAAGCCCTTTACATTTTATTTTGTTGTTATTTTTTTTCCAGTGAGGTTGAAGCTATAATCCAAACACTGCCATTTACATGATTTCACATGCTGGTTGTTCTGCTTTAAAAGCTGAGTAATCTGGGGGTCTAATTTGAGTGTTTTCTGCAGAAAAGTTTAAAATTTGGTTTTATGTCTTGAGGCCTTTCTCCTCCAAACTGAGTCAGTTGTTCCATTGCCTGCAGGTGCATCAGTGGATTTATTAACCCCTTCCTTTGTGTCTGACACTTTAAATGGAATCTCTTCATTGAAATAACACAACATTGATGGAGACCCAGGTGGGACGGCCCTACAATGCAACAACACAGGTACAGCCACTACACTGGTTCACTGGTGCATGTGTCAAACTACACTCGGAAATGTGACTCCTTACACTTCTATATCTCACTTGTACATCTTTTTTTATATACTCATTATAGAAAGTGTTTTAGAGACTGTAAATCCTGGCTGTTCTTTTGGTTTTTCAGTCTGTTTTGACCATAGAATCCAGAAGGCAGCACATGCTACAAAGCTCTTTCCCATGTAGCTGACTTACCCGAGAGTCATTATCATACACAGGGTCAGCAGTTGCACTAAAAACCCTGAGAGCTGGCTGATGAAAAAGTTTCACCGTTTAATTTTCTCTCATCCTCCAGCTCTCCAAAGCATCCTCAGGCAAGTTCTGCAACACATTACCTTGGAATCAGCAACTTGAAGTAGGAAAGTAGCAATAAGCAAAGTAATATCACCACTGACAGTAACTTCTACTCTTAGAATAAGGACTTTGTAACTGCAGCCTCACTAAAGAATTATTATGCTTCCAGTCATACAGGTTCCTAAGTTTGCATCTTTCCAGTTTCTACTTGGATTGTCTTTTTACTACCAGAGCTCTTAAGGTCATCCTTGCCTTTCTGCTTCTCATGCTGTGGCGTTTGAGAGTACCTGCAGTATTTAACGCCTACAAGTCTGCTGTTAGGAAGCTACAGTTTAAAGATTCAACACGTTCCAGAGGAGCCATCTAGTGGAGTCATTGAGTCTGCGTGGCTGTTGCTGCGCTTGCTGATGTGACTGAGTAGGTCTGCTGCAGGAATTTGTTATTGATCTTAGAATTACCTGGTAACGATAATTTTATTTTCAAATAAAATTAAACTGGAGAAGTGGGCCCAGATGAACCTTATGAGGTTCAACAAGGCCAAGTGCAGAGTCCTGCACCTGGGCCAGGGTAACCTGCATTATCAGTACTGTCTGGGAGAGGATCTGCTGGAGAGCAGTCCTGTAGGAAGGGACTTGGCGTACTGGTGGATGAAAACATGGCCAGGAGCCACCAGTGTGCAGTTGCAGCCCAGAAGGCCAATCCCATCCTGGGCTGCATTAAAACAACTGTGGCCAGCAGGTTAAGAGGTGGTTCTGCTCCTCTGATCTGGTGAGACCTCAGCTGGAGGATTGTGTCCAGGTCTGGAGTCCCTAGCACAAGAAGGATGCAGACAGTCTGGAGTGTCCTGAAGAGGCCACCACATCGCTCAGGGAAATGGAGCATCTCTCCTGTGAGGACAGGCTAAGAGAGTTGGGGCTGCATGAAGGCAGGGAAAGGTCTATTACAAAGGGTTTGGATAGAAAGGACAAGGAGCACTGGGTTCCAGTGGGGAAAGGGGAGATTTAGGCTGGAGATTAGAAAAAAGATCTTCACTCTGCAGACCTTCTTTAGACCTTTCCTGCAAATACATTCCAACAATTAGGGATTGAAAGGGACTGTGAAAGATCTGCCTGGGGAGGAGGTGGGGCCCCCCATCCCTGGACTCATTGAAGGTCAGGCTTCATGAGGCTCTGAGCAACCTGACCTACGTCTACATGTCCCTGCTTGTGTAGGGAGGTTGGACTAGATGAACTCTCGAGCTCCCTTCCAGCCAGGCACATTCTATGAATAAATGAAAATGACTCAGTTCCCAAAGAAACTGTGAAGATGCATAGAGTAAACAGCAGGCATTTTACTGCTGGTCCCCCAAATTTTCCTAACTGGAAAAACGATACTAGATCATCATATATTGGAAACTATCAAGTATTTTAAATGTACACAGACCTCTAGTAATTATAAAGGGGGCTTCAATGTAACAAAAAACCCCATTCATACTTTAACAGATTTTGTCATCTCTGGTGGTAGCTCTAAGAATTGTGATGCTGACGAGGAGTATCAGAAAGGTGGTGCTACTTGCATTGTAAAATGTCAGAGATTACTTTAGATTTACTTTGTCATTGAAAGTAATGAAGTTACTAAGCTTAATCCAACTCTTTTTGTGTTCTACTATTTCCCTACAACGTTGGTGTTACCAGCAACATGCAGCAACTCCTTTCGCACAGAACAGAATCACAGAATTATTGAGGCTGGAGAAGACCTCTGAGCTCATCCAGCCCAGCCCATGACCTAACATCACCAAATCAGCTAGTTCAAGGCACTAAGGGCCACATCCGGGATGTCCTTAAACTCCTCCAGGGATGGGAACTCCACCACTTTCCTGGGCACCGTCTAACCATCCTTTCCATGAGGAAGGGCTTGCTAACGTCCAATCTAACCCTCCCCTGGCAGCTTCAGGCCCTGCCCTCTTGTCCTATCACTAACTTCTGGGAGAAGAGCCCAACTCCCACCCATCTACAACTTCCCTTCAGGCAGTTGTAGAGCATGACAAGGTACCCCTTGAGTCTTCTCTTCTCCAGGCAGTTTTTCTTGCTTTGTTTTAGACTGTGAGTTTAGAGACCCACACCATAGCCTTATGTTTTGGGGTTTTTTTTCCATCTAATACACATTCACAAGTCCAGTGATTGGTTTTACTTTGGCGCATTTATTAGCAAAAAAAATCAGATCAGAACTTTCACATGGCAACAGCAGACTTAATTCCTGAGCCAGAAATAGCAGACCTTTTATGTTAATAGGTACAAGGAATCAGTTCTTGTCCATACAGCTGTTGCTGCATGTGAGCACACGTCTCCTCTAGATAGCTGTCTCCTCTAGGTAGCTCTCTCTCGGGGTAGGAACCAGAACACATTCAAGCTCTCTTGAAGACCTGTTTACATACTTGATTCTCACAACGAAGCTCCTACCAAAACAAAACACCAAACACAGATGTAAACAGAACTCTAAAGGAACTGCTTCTGAAAGTGGAGCTAGATCCTTTGCCAATGGCTACTGACCACCACCCAGCTACCACACCAGTTAAGTTATGCTTAAGGTTCTTAATGAACTAGACATTGCAGTGAAACAATGAAGGTGTTCCAGCTAGACTAAAATCCAAGCAGCATGCATTCACTGTGTAGCACCCAATCCAAATCCTACAGAGCTAGAAGACGACTTGTGCACAACATGACCACATTATAGATCTAATTTTTGTCATATGGAGACTGAATTAGAAGAAATAAATACCAGGTGGAGGTCATCTCCCTCAAGCCAGTGTGTCCAACCCCTGTTCTTCTTCTCACCAGTCTGGACACAGACCAGTTTGTCATTTTCCCAGGTAACCAGGCTCTGTGGAAGAGGAAAATGAAAAACACTCTGTATGTCTTTCTCTCAGTTATAGACAATGTCATTTTTTCCTGGATAACACAGGACCTAAATGCTGCTTCTGAGGGAAAGTCAAACTCCTTGTGTGTGACTCCAGTTCTTTCCTCTTCCTACAAGTAGTATTTTTGAGACTATTTCAGCTCAAGTAGCTGCATTGACTGTGGCCTCTTAATTTTGTCACAGCCACTTGATTTTATGAGCAGTCTTACCTTGCATTTTCTGTTATCCAGGCCTTTATTATCTTCTTCAAACTCTTCTCCGACTTTGAACTCAAGCAAATAATCTCTGAATGTGCTGGTGGTGTGGATATAGAATGAATCCCCGTCTTGTTTGATCACTTTCTGAGGCTTCAGCATTTTTGCTATCTTGCGTGTTGCAAAGTCAATACCTTGGATAGGAGGCAAAAGGGTCAGAGTTGTGTTCAGCATTGGCCAGTCTGACAGCTGGGACTTCACGTTTATAAGGACTAGAAGCATTTCTTAGATTGTTTAACCTTCCTGCTAGTCAAGGGTTTGTTGTTTGGGTTTGGGTTGTTTTCCAAGTCATGTTCTTGTACGTTATACTCTTTGGAAATCACGTCTTGATTGTTGTGTAATTCCTATAGAATCATTGATATTTGAGTCACAAGAGACTGTTTAGGAGTCAGAGAGGGTTAGTTTCCCACACACAGACACCTCAAGCTTGATCTCAGACTTATCTGCTGCTTGGATGGAAGGAATAGTGTAACCAGAAGACACTACACTTGTCAGAAGGTTTCATCATTGAAACCTGTTGAACCATGATGCCCGTCCGTGCTTGCAGTGGGACTTGGTTCCTGTGCCTTGCAGCAGTGCCAGAATCCGTCTGTTTTCATGTGATTACCAATTTATTTTAGCTAGAGGAGTTTGAATTCAGCATTAGCAACACCCATAGTCATTAAGCCTTAAGGTGGCTATGGGAGTGTATAAATGCAAACTACTTGGTGATCTATTCTTTAGAGGTAGATATTAAATTGAAGGAAAGACGAGGCTTGGAGAAGCCATATCCTCACCCATGACTCTCTAGTTATTCATCTGATTGGTTATTAGCCTCCACAATCCACTTACCCTGGCAGAGAAGTTTTTCACTATAGCTCTGCAATATGGCTTTGAGTTCTGCTTTTCTCTTTATGGGCAACCAAATAGAAGTCATTAAAGACAGGTTGTAAATCCTCAACAGCATTCTTTGCCTTTTCAGTAAGTTTCCCCAATTACATGCTGAAAAAAATTGTAGTTTTTAAAAGATAGTTTGTTGCATTTTATTTTAAAAGGAACAGACCATCTCTGTGCCCTTTGAAGACAGCAAGAACCTTTTCCTTAGTATTTCAACTGAGGAATAAATACTCATTGTGAAAGAACCCTTTCTTTCTTTCTAGTTGATTATATAACAGGATTAGAAATAGAGATGAGTCTTTTCACACTACCAACCAGCCAGTTTAAATAGGTCACCCTGCATAGACAGCTAGAGATCTGATTTCATTCTGGTTGTGTGTGAAATAGGGAACAAGGGGCACCACTGGTCATCAGTTCACACAAGTCAAAAAGGCAGAAAGGGGTGAGAGAGTCAGGGAGAAGAGCAGGCAGCACCCAAGGTTGCCTGATGTCAGTTTGTAATGAGCTTTGTACAAGAGAGCTAATAAAGTACTGAAAACTTTCTTCGTTCCTTGATAAAGCCCAGTTAATCTCTCTTTATGAAAGATCTGAGCAAGGTAAAAGGTTAGCTTCAAGCACTCCAGAAGAGGACAGTTAGACAATGGTAATGAGAGAAGTATTCTGTGAGCAGATGAACGATAACTGACAGTAAAGCTAAACGACTGCCTGGAAGTGGCAAACACTCAAGCACTTGGGGTTCTTTTGGTTGCAGAATATTTAATTAACCCTAGACCTCAGGTCTGTAAGTCTGTGCTCAAAAGCAAGGGGACTTGGAGTAGGCACACTTCCCTGTCTCACAAAAGCAGTACGAAAGTTCTACGTATTAGGCTAAGTGACCCTTGGGGGACAGGCTAAAGCCCAGTTAATGCTGTTTATCAAGAAACAAAGATCCTTTCAGAGAAAAAAGCTTCAACAATATCTGTTTTAGAGGAATTCAGACTTTTTAAAATTCAGGAGGACCACTATATGGGAAGGGAGGAAGGACAGAATCAGGTATTTTCACCTACCTAAGGCCACCATATAACCTTCAAAGTTGTCACTGCTGATTAGGTTCCAGGTTCCACTGAAATCCACGGGCATTGCAGACTGTGGAAGGGAGATGCAGCCAACCTCTGACCAAATACCAAAAATAAAGTCGTTTTTCATCCAAGTCTTTATATAAGGAAGACTGTGGGTGGGATTACATCCCCAAGCCTTTCTGATGGAGGGGAAGGGTGCGATAACTGGGCCAATAGGTGAGAGGGTATTTGTAGATCTGCTTCAGCTGCACTGCAGGGAAAAGTTCACAGTTTCTGAAATCTTTGTGTAGAGCAAATGTAAATGGCCCAAGAGTCGCAGTGCAACCCAGAAAGTGGTTAGAACTTGTGTCCATCTCATACGCTCCAACAGCAATCACAGAGAGATTTCTGCCATTGGTAGAAATCACAGCACATAGGTTAGATTTACAGCTTTGTGCTCTGAAATCTCCGTATTTGAACAGACAGGGACTGACTGTTAAACTGTGGATGGAGTTGAATCAGCAGATTTTAAAGCAGTACCCATGACACAGTAACAGAGGTAACTACTCAGTCTTGGTTTATGTGCGCTGTGAATGAATAGGCAGCACTGGTTATAACAGAAAAGACAAATCTGATCTGCGTGTCTTACACCCTGGTGGGACTCTTAGTGCAGCTCTGCTGTGCCAGTTTACCTGTTTGTGGTCTGGCTTCTTTAAGGCTGTTGGTTACATCCCAGTTCAATGAACATCCTCAATATTCATCAGTTTTTCTACATGGGAAAGGGGACAAACACCTGAACACCCCAAAACTGATGGGCAAGGGAAACCTTAACTCTGCTGCTACCATAGTGAAAATGGAATTCGTTATTCTGACTCTTGAATGAGGAGACTCCCCTAGAGCTTCTACATTTATCTACTTACTGACTCAAGTTAGGCTGAATAAAAAGGTATTTTGCAGAGAAAATTACTTTTTCCTGAACTTTAGCTCCATTTCTGGAGCTGACAGTTTGACCCACATGACTCACTGGATCACGCGAGTAGGAAATAAGGACGTCAAAGCTTGTTTCCTGTTTGCAGATGGATATTGTTCTCCAACCTGTACTGAACTAAGAATGGCACAGGGAAATGCAAATTAGTGCTCCCCCTGGACTCAAATAGTTAACATTTCACCCAGAATTTCTTGTTATAAGGTTGTGGTAGTAAAGCCCTGCTCCAGTACCGCTGGCTGTTCCAAGTAAAGACAGGTCAGGACTTGGCTAAAATCCTGTGTAAAAGCCTGGATGCAACATTTTAATTGAAAATTAAGCAGATCATCTGGGATCTTAATTGCTGTGCAGCACCAAGCATCTAACACAGACCATTAAGGATGTGGCCTCTTTACAGAGCTGGATAAAGTGGTTCATGCTGCTGCTGCAATATTTCTAAAATATTTTGAGTCTGAATTAAATGTGTGGTGTATGATCCCTATGTTCTCTTAATGGAGCAGAAGCAAACGCAGTGATGGAGGAAATAAAAAGCCTTGGTTGTTTGTAGAATGTCTGTGAATGCATTATAGATCTGTTCAATGGTTCAGTGAACTGCATTGTTCATAGTCCTTACAAGTATGTAGGTTCTTTCAGATTTAGTCCACTCTTGAAACTTGTCTCTAACGTATTTTACTGTGCCAATCACTGACTGTGCTGCTGATACTCAAAGCTGATTGGAACAGTCAGAGCATGGTTACTTCTAGTGATGCAACAGGCAGGATTCTGGATCCCATAGTAAAACAAAAGATCCATATTCAGTTGAGATTTTGGGCAATGTTCAGGTTTGTGTAAACAAAACTATGCTGTCATCATTCTACCTACTTAAAAATCATAGTCATCAGTCACCAGAGCTGGTTACTAACAGGATGACTACAATTAGAATATTACATGCCATTTATTTCATTGAAAGACCCATAACTAGATTGAAACCCAGTGAAACAGAATTATTTGGTGACCAAACCATCCTAGTGACGTCGTGCTTTCTGTAGAATTATACCAAGCGCATTGGCTCACCCCAGCATCGTTATTCAGAACAAACCTCAAGTGCAGTTTTACTCTGAAAAGTGACCACATACATTAGAATTTATTATTAGAATTATTGTTACGAGAAAGAGCTGCTCTGATTTTTTAGACCCGAGTGCTGAAGTCTTTCCTGCCCTTTATCCTTGTCAGTCTTACAGTGAGCAAAAGAGAAAGGTAGACCTTGCCCTTTCCTACACATCGAGAATTAGTTGCCTTCAAGCAGTTATGGCAGTTTGATTGCTAAAGTGTCACGAGGGCATAATTGAACCTTCAGTCCCTTTATTACTACTGGTGATTCATGAACTCAGCCCCATTATCAAAGGACCATGTGAGTTTGTTGAGCTCTAGGTGAGAAATGGCAGACAGCATTAGAAGCAGGAAACAGCAAGTAAAAAACCTAACAAAACTTGATGCTACTTTCTATCACAGTGCAGTTACAGATGCACTTCTGGGTTGTGACTTGATTTCAGTCTCCTTGAAGATTCTCTGTAGGCAGACACCTTTATGGACTGGAGCTAGTAGAACACAGATGTTGGTCACCGCAGGAGTTCATATGGGGTTCCAGTGCTGCCCAAGGGTAGGCTACACTGCGGGTTACAGCTTTTCCCAGTAGTGTCTTTAATTCCCTGCTGAATTTTGTATGAGGCTTGCAGGCCCTAGGGCCACCCCTCTTGTTCTGTGTTTGGTTTCTAGCTTCCATACAGCCCCCTAAGCTCCTGGGGAGCCTAGACCTCTACCTCAGCTCTTTGGGGATCTGCTGCCCAGGGAAGGAAGAGAACGGGTCATCACAGTGCAATCCTGGAACATGTCTGTGATTCTAGACTTGCCCTGTGGCACCAAGGCTTCCTGCCCGAGAAGTCTCACAATCTGCTGGATTTGTTCATTCGAAAAATGAGAACAGAGTCATCTTGTGGAGATGGCATGAAAAAGCTGTTGACTCTTTAGGTAGCATCTGGGAAACATTTACACTTCTAGTAAGGCACATAACCCAAAATAAAACAGGATGACAGCAAATCAGAGGTAGAATTCACAAGACATTCAGTGTCTCTATTTTATATTCACGTCATGCAAACAATGTCAATTTAGAACCAGACTTCTAGCAAAGAAAAATCTTTCACTTATGTACAGACTTAATACCCAACCGTTTCTTCTCAACCCCAGTCACAGACAATAGTTCTGGCTATATCCATTCAGCTCCAAAAGAAAGGCTCAAGTATTATTCAAAACACAGGCTTGGCTGCCTGACAATAAGTGCAATGGCTTCATCTGTTACAACAAATATTAATACTTATGCTGGTATTTTAATGAACAGCAGCCAGAGCTTAATCAGAACATTTCTGTTTGTTGTGCCTGTTGATCTGTAATTCTCATACACGTGGGTGAATACTCCTAAGTAGTAGAATTCCCTCAACTAAATAGTTGACTGCACTGTGACAAAATGTTTAAACATGAAAATCTTACTATTTGATTTAAAAAAGACTATGGATCCAATTCCCGAGTTCACCAAACCTCAGCAACAACTGCGTATGCACTACAGCCACAGAGTCTGCCCACTATTTACTACAAAAACCCCACAAAAATCCCAGCCTCCAAACCTCTCCATTTTTCTGTACTGAACTGTAGCTTTATTCACAGCAGAAAGTAAATGAGTTGTGATGAGCCTGTCAGTTCTTGGAACCACTAGTATTCTTCTGTAAGGGAGCCAAGACAACCCCAGCATTCCTGTCTTCACTCTCTGAACTATACAGGTTATGTTTTTCTATGTATGCTTCAACTACATCAGGCACCAGGTAACGAATGCTCTGGCCCCTTCGCAGTGCTCTCCTGATCTTGGTAGAGGAAATGTCATTTGTGATCCACTCTTCCACGAGATGGATGTTATTCTTGTGTCTCCACAAAATATCTGATTCGTAGATGAATTTCTGAACGCTGTTGCCAGCCCTACTGATGCAAACAAGGCCATATTTTTCCACTATTTCAGCAATGTCCTCCAACTTCCACAGGTCTGGGATCCCAAAAGATTCCAGAATGTCACTTCCACAGAGCAGCTTAACCTGTGGGACACCTTGAAAAGAAAAAATAAGTGAGAAACAGGGCTCATCTTAGGCCATCAGTTTTGAGCTAACTTAGTGGGGTTATAATTTCTAGGCTACCTTTCCCTATCTGTGTTTGAGATGAGTCAATGGAATTCAATGCATATAAAATTCAGAGCATACACTTTATAATCAGTAACCTCAACTCAGGATTGTACTGAAAAAAGCTTATGGGAGTCCATTCAAAGAACCTGGAAAATAAACTCTCATGTGCTCGCTGCACTTTGGGGTCAGTCAATTGCTGTGAAGATCAACATAAAAGAAAATACAGAGAAAATTCCTGAAGAATTAAATCTGAAAGGATACTGTAATGTGTAATGCTCTAAGTTTATCTGACCAGCTTTTACGGCACAGGGGACAGAGGAGATTATGTAAAAGGAAAGAATGTATGACTAAAAGAACAAGTACATGTGAAGCTAAATAACTAAATTAGTTTCTAAAAGCAATAACCAAAATTACTGCTTTCTAAAACTACAAAGCCAAGCTATGTCTGTTGTATAAACTTGTAAATGACTATTGAAAATGATCCTGCGCCCAGATACATTTTCAATGTCAGGACTTCATCCTGTTCTTTCTTTCTTCAGCAACTTACGATCCCCGATTCCCAGCTGTTACAACAGTTTAGCAAAGCTCTGCAGGTAAAACTGATAGGTGGAGCCTTTTTCAGTCTAAATTTCTATGATCTTGAGCATTTCCCATGCCCTGTATACTGTACCCTTACAGTCATCTTGTTACACAGCACTGCTGCGGGATCGAAGAGAATAAACTTACTCAGTGAAATCAGAAATCAGAACCAGCAGCAAAAAAGGCTGTTCATCAGCACATTTCCCTAAGAATAGCGAACACTGTGAAGCATTTCATTTGCAAACAGACTTAACTCTTTATATCTGGGCCCTGATTTTTCTTTTTAACAGGGTCATGTCTGTTTGGTTCCTGTTTCCTCTTCCGGCCTGGCTTTGCTAAAGGTACAGCATTCTGCAGACTGTTAGTGGGATCAGGAGACAAAAGCTTTTGATGATGGTACCTGCAAAACAGATGTATTTTAAAGACATAGGAGAATACAGGAATAAGGATC
Organism: Upupa epops; assembly: GCA_013397515.1. Classification (NCBI taxonomy): domain Eukaryota; kingdom Metazoa; phylum Chordata; class Aves; order Bucerotiformes; family Upupidae; genus Upupa; species Upupa epops. Next base: position 153,684 of record VZRI01012515.1, read on the forward strand.
CCCTACTAGATAGTCTATCACCACTTACCCTCTGACACTTTACAGACAACCCATCCAAGAACTGATCTGCTGGAGCGGGGACTTGTGAGAACTGGGTGACAAGATGGTCAAAGCACAAAGATTTCAAAGCAATAACTATAAGATAGCTCTATTTCTTTTTAAATTAAAAAAAAGTCTTCAAATGAATAACTTCAGTGTCTTGGTGAAGTGGTAGGGACTGAAGGAATAGTAAATATAAAACTTAGATACTCCTTCAGACAATTCTCATGGGACACACAAATGGGCAGCACGAAGTCAACTGAAAGCTTGTACAGCATGTGTCTACCCTGTTCTAATCTCTTATCCTCCCTCATGAGTAACTTCTTAGCACAAAAACTGAATGAAGCCTAAGAAACAACCTGGCTTGAAATTGTTCACGGGCTCCTTTTTTCATACGTGCAGTCTTGCACTCCCAGTTCTCATATAAACAGTGCTTCTGGATTCACCGAGATTAGTCATCTGATTTGGGGTTAGCCAACATGTCAGAGCTAACAGCATTCTTTACCCTTCTACAGGTTCTTGAGACTTTTCAGGGTTTGGCTGAATACCTTAAAACTTTTAGTGTTTCCAACCACTCACTCTGGCTGCTTTCCCAATCATCAACTTCCAACCAGTCTGAGTTTTTTGTAGCTAGTTTTGCCATTGCTACTCGATGATCCGCACTGATCAGACCTTTCTTCTTATATGCATCCCCTACTGGTGAAATGATCCCTTTGATTACTTTGTATTTTCCTGTGGAAAAAAACACATCACACAAGAACTGGTTGAGCAGATGTTACTTCCATTGTATTTCACCTATTACGTAACCATTATTCACTGCAATCTCTAAGAACGCTGATGCCAGCCCTGTGGAAAAGTACAGTACATGTGTGCTGTTGCTTAATGAGAGATTTGGTAAGATACATTAGATATATTTCTGTAAGGAACATCTCTAAAACACATGCTCATTAAAACTAGTAATAAGCAACACATACATAACTCTGTGCTCTCATGTATTTGGCCTACATGATTTTCGTAGACTCACAGACTGGTTTGGGTTGAAAGGAACCTCAGAGCTCATCCAGTGTCTACAACCACCTCTGACCAGACCAGGTTGCCCAGATCCCCATCCAACCCGGCCTTGAACACTTCCAGGGATGGAGCAGCCACAGCATCCCTAAGCAACCTGTTCTAGGGCCTCAGCACCTTCACAAGGAGGTATTTCTGCCTCAGATCTCAGCTCAATCTCCCCTCTTTTAGCTTGAACCCGTTCCCATGCATGATCCCTCCATCTATAACAGATCCAATATCTAATTAGTATTTAATAAAACATCCAATACTGTCAGACAGACATCCATAAACACTAAATATTCACCCTGTGTCTAGTTACCAGAGCTGTTGTGAATGACAGAAATTACCATCCTACCTGTTTCATTAAAATAGTCTTTAGCCAGCTCAAACAGCCTGAGATGCATATTGGTGATGGGATTGAAGGACCCACAGGCCAGCAGCACCACTTCTATCTTCTTCTCAGAGTCTTCCATAGCCACCCTTGCAGCTACAGTGCCAAATGAATGATGTTGGTGCTAGTTACCAGCCACTACAAGAGACAAGATAAAAAAATCATTATTCCTGCTTAATTTCTGCTGCCAATAAGCAGATTTCAAGATGAACCTGAACACTCTATTTTCCTTCCATCAGTATCAACATACACAGTAGATAAGCAAACTCAAATCTGCTTGGACAATACCTGAACAAGGCAGCTGCAATTCACCTCTACATGCAAAATACCTTTAAAAATGAAATCACTGAAAACAGGCTGCTTGCCTGAGGAGAGGACAGGGGAGTGACCCTGGAGAAAAGCAGTTCATGCAGAAAAACGTCATGAGGAGAGATTATTTGTCCTGGTTGTAGCACAAACTTTGTTAGAATTTCACAGTTAAGATGCCACCATCTGCAGGGAATGCCCTTCCTTCTAGAGCTTACAGAGGGGAGCAGAACATCCACTGAGAGTTCCCAGTGCTGCTACTCTAAACTGCTCTGAGTCTTTCCAGTAAAATCTAGAGAACATTGTATTAAATTCTGGAGAAGAAGACAGTTAGCATTTCTTCATTTGGTATTTATTTACGTCTTGCAAGCTCTTGGTAAGTGGGAAAGGAGTGCTACTACAGACTAAACTTGAAACCAAGTACTTGGTTTGTGTGTACCAGATGGTCTGTGGTAGGTGGGCCAGTGGGGCAGACGACAGAGTGAATTTAGAAAAGTTTTGTAAAAGCTGTAATGAAATACAATTTCTTCTCCTTTTAAAACAGCACTGTCACCATTCTGAACCTCAGAAAACTGCTTAAGAATTGATGAAAATAAGGCAATTTCACTATTGATCTTTTTCCTTTCTCCTCACACTACCCTGATTTTTGTTTCTCCGTGTTGTTTTACTTCATGAGAATATTCTGGCTTGCCAAGAACAGATGAACACTGGAATATGTTATGGGCCGCTTGTGAGATGCCCTAGACACCTGAGTTGAGCTCTGAATAGTCTGACATTGGTTCTATAGTAGCATCACTCTCTGCTGTAAAAAATTCCACAAGGTCACCCTCGTGTTCAGTCTCCTTGACAAAGGAGCTGAGTGATGATCACAGCCACCACAGCGATATCACCACCGCTAAATCTGCTAACAGCATCAAAGAGCTCTTGAATAAAAGGAAACCTTGCAAGTCTCCGTGTTTGGCAAGTGTTAGCACTTTTCTGTGCTTTCAAGTTTCACAAACTTTTAAAATATTCTTTATTAGTTGCAGGGTCGTTCAGCACTTGAAGAGTTTGGTGCTCATACAGTCTTCATGGGCATCAGCTAGAGGAGTTACTATGGGAACAGGGAGGAAAGGAATTAGAATTGCCTTTGTAATGCATAAAGCCCCACTAAGCTACACAAAGTGATTCATGCTGCAGATCTGAAAAGGGTTGTTTTTCTCCTTAAAAAAAATGAAGGGGCAAAAATAATAGAAAAATGTAAGATGAAAATACATCATGCCTTTGCTGGAGCCAGTCAAGTGTCCTGTTTGATGCTGCTAGCTGCTTTCATATCAGATTAGCGTATCACAAACACATATGCCACGCTTTCTAGCTGTGTAGAAATTGAGAATATAAATATAATTGAAGTTTGCTCACACTCTCAATTTCCTAATGTGCATTGACACCTTCTTCTAATGCTGCTTTCACAGAGAACTTCTGAGCAGTCAATAAGTAAAGCAAAGGAAACGACAGAGCTACCATACCACGGCTACCTTACCGTGATGTCAGAGCTGGGATCTGCTTTGTGTTAAGTGATGTTCACAGAGCTCTGACTTTTTGGGGAAAGCTTCACTGTTTACACATCCCAGAGGGGAAAACGAAGGGCTGGTTCCAGTGATGATTCAAGTGCAGGCACTGCCTGAGCAGCACATGGAACTGTGCCTGTTCTTACTGAATAATAACCAACAGCTTTTGATGAATTGCACACAATTTGGCACTGCTCGACACAATCCTCCTTATTGCAGTTTGTCCACAAGAGCCACACTGTCAGCCCAGCTCCTGCTGCACAGAGATGGGAGATCTGCCTGGAGTAACTGTTTAGTTTCCTCACAACTGAGAGCAGTCATAAAATAATTCACATTACCTTATGTCAAATACTGAATGAAATAACCTCTTATGGAGACTTCAGAAGGGGAAGGTAACTCAATTCCTGGTAAACTTCCCTGGAAGTGTCCAAGGCCAGGCTGGTAGACACCTTGTGCAACCTGGTCTGGTGGGAGCTGTCCCTGCCCGTGGCAGTGGGGTTGGAGTCTTGTCATTTTTAAGGTCCCTTCCAACCCAGACCAGTCTAGGACTCTAAGATTCAGCTTTCCCACATTTGTAGCACATCCTGGATCAGATCTCCTTAAGGAGGACAAATGATGTTCCCAGACATGTAACCCCTTACATAAACACTGACATACAACCTCCTCATGCTCACACCCCCCTGTACCCGTGGGGAGCGGGTCCTGCGTGCAGTCCTGCTTCTCTGCACTAGGCACTGGGACTAAAGCCATCAAGTGTGTGTGTGGGGGGGGTCTTGTGAGTTCGGGGATGGTTCTGGAAACCACTCCATGTGCTCCTGTAGATCAGCAGGTACTTGTGAGGCCGCTTTGGTCAACCATCTCCGTTTCGGACACCAGTATTTATTAAACTGTGTCTGTACAACACAACCCCCACCAAACACCCCATTCCAGTGCTCAGGCTGCTGCTGCTCCCGCACGACAAGCGCCACTCCAGCAATTCCCCACCCACCCGCACAGATCAATTCAGGTCAGTCACCGGCCCGGTGAGTACCCCGCACCCACCTCCGCCAGACCCCGAAGCCTTCCGAGTTCCCCGAACCGCCCGCCCAGGGTCGTGCCGCCGGCTCCGCTTTCAGGGCCCACAGAGGGCGGGGCGGGACCGCCTCCATTGCCCTCGGCGCGCTCCCATTGGCTCCCGTTGATCCCACCGTGCTCTAATTGGCTTCCGTTGGCCCCAGCGCTCTCCCATTGGTTCCGTCGCTCCGGAAGCGGCCCAGGCAGGCGCGCCCTGCTGCTCTTGGACTGCCGCGGCCTGCCCCCAGGTGAGGCGGCGGCCCTGAGGGGGGTGTTCGGGGCTCTTCTGTTCGTGTGGCTCTGCTAGCGGGTGCGGGGCTGGCGCGGAACCACCTCTGCGGAGCGCAGGCTCCGAGGGAGAGCCGGCCTGGAGCCGGGCCGCGGAGCAGGCAGGGCCTGGGGGTTACCCGGGGACTGCCCGGGCTTCACCTGCTCCTTGCCCCTCCCACAACTTCGCATCTCGCTCTTCCCAGCGAACAGGATCGCGTTTCCATGGTTGTTGGGGCTCTTGGTGTCTGTGCGAACCTCGGAACCGCTGGGCAGCGGCTGCGGAACAGGGGCGTGAGCCAGGCCATCCCTGTGGTGCCCCCGAGGGCCCCTGTTTGGTACCCAGAGCAGCGTGGGTGCTCTCGAGTGCTCTAGTGTTCTGCAGAGAGCGGCTCTGTCCAAGGTGTTCAGTGCGTCAGACTCCCGCAGCGGGGCTGTCGCTCCTTAAACAGGGACAACTTGGAAGAGTGGAATCGATTGTTTCAATTAGTGGGGCCTCGCTATTTCAGTAATTGCTACTGGTTTTAAACTTGGTTTTATGTGGTATAGCTGTTTGAGTTATTAGTTACTGAGTTATTAGTTGGTTAACTGCCTCTTGCTACAAAGGCAGCTCTACTGTTTCTGTATTTCCACAGTTGTGATCAGGCATTCTATCATCAAGGTATTACATAGTTTTATTGATACTTGGAATGTTTTAAACAAGGCTTTATGCTGTGGATGCACAATAGCTAAGTGTTCTTTCTCCTAGGCCTGTCATGTAACAACTTAACATATTCAGTGGAGACAGAAAATGGCTTCAAGAGGAACAACAGAAACCAGTAAACTGAAACAAAACTTGGAAGAACAGCTGGATAGATTAATGCAGCAGCTTCAAGATCTGGAGGAATGCAGGTAATCAAAACAGATGCTTTTCTTGTAGATGGCAGTGTTTTTCTTAAGCAGTTAGTGAGAGAATGTGGAACCTCTTGAAAATCATGGTGGCTTTTTTGTTTTCTCTTGCTGTGGCTTTTTATTGTTTTTAATTAAGCAGAGTGTTTGCATTAAGTAGTAAAAATGTCTGGTTGGATCCTCTTTAGAGAGGAGCTGGATGCAGATGAGTATGAAGAGACTAAAAAAGAAACCCTAGAACAGCTGAGTGAGATCAATGACTCCCTGAAGAAGATTATGTCTGGAGATATGACTTTGGTGGACGAGCTCAGCGGGATGCAATTGGTAAGGGAGATGTGTTGCTAAAATTAGTTCAGGTTGTACCTGGCCTCAGTGAAACAGAAAATAAATACAAGTGGGTCTTAATGATTTTTAGACAGATGAATTTGAAACCTATACCTTTGTATTGAAGGCATCTATTATTTAAAATATGTGTAAATATAAAAGCTTGGCTAGGTCTTTTAATTTTAAAAGTCGAAAAGAATGTCAAATGATTGTAACCATTAAAAAACGCAGGAGATAAAGATAGCAGAGCTATGTGAGGAAATAACATAAAATAATAAAAATTAATATTAAAAGTGTGAGAGGCAGTCCAGGCTGATGTGTATCGTGAGAAATAAGGTTCCTGCTGTTTGTTAGAAAGCAGAAAGATAGTTCTTCCTGCTAATTTGTGTTTCAGGTTTAAACCAATGCAAATGGAAAGTCTGTAGGAATGCCTGTGGAACTGTCAGGTTTCTTAGTCACTTAATATTTGCTGATTTTTAAAACAATCAATTTTGTCTCTTTTCCAGTGTTTGATTAGAGCAGGATTTGTACCTTCTGAACCCTCTGTTTTAGGGTTTTGTCTTGAGAGAATCACAATTTGACCCAGCACATGAGATTTAACCATAGTAGCTGTGATACTCCACAAAGAATTTTGGGTAACAGGGATTTTCCTAATCATTTACGTTCTGTTTACACTTAGAGGAGCTGTAATCATCAGTGTGGGCATTAGAACTGCTAAAAATAGCAGAGCACATCCACTCGTGATGTGCCAATATCAGAAGGATGTTGGAAACTATTAGAAATTAAGACCTGGTCTGTAATGAGAAGTTGCACAGCTCTTCCTCAGTGCAGTTGCACTAATTAGTGGATTGTTCAAGCCCTGCATAAAGGTCATGTATTTCTTTTTCATCTCACTTCCATAGTCATGCAAAAATATGAAAAGCTCTCTGTAGCAAACGATGCAGAGGATACTAATGATGCTTTCCAACCCTCATTAATCTTGTCATGCAGCTACAGCTTGTGATTGCTATTAGTTCTGGTCATTCTGCTCTTTTGCTCGCAGGCAATACAAGCAGCCATCAGTCAAGCATTTAAAACCCCAGAAGTAATTAGAATGTTTGCAAAGAAACAACCAAGGCAATTGAGGACGAGGTTGGCAGAGGTGACTTTTTCTCTTTTACTCTAAAAACTGTTTAAGCTAGACTGATCTAAATATAGTGCTTGCAGAGATCTTCAGGAGTGTTTAGAAAACTTGGCGGCAGCATCATGGAGTCACAAAATGGCCAAGGTTGGAAGGGACCTTAAAGACCATCTAGTACCAACCCCCCTGTATATAAGGGACACCTTCACTAGATCAGGTTACTCAGAGCTCCAGCCAACCTGGCCTTGAACGTCTTAAGGAGACAGGAGAGGAAATTATCCTTCAGAACTTGTTCAGTTTTAAGGTGGGGGTGGAGGTAACGGGAGAGCAACAGTGTATTTCCTGAATTATCTTCTGTCTTGCGGCTTCAAAACCAAAATGGGATTTACCAGAGAGTGAGCTAACTGCAAATAGAGAACCTGATGCATATGAATCAGTAATTGTACTGAGGGGCTGGATGACACACTCGGTGTTTGAGATTCTGACTGAACTTGAGATCTAAGTGAAGTGAAATGTGGTTCTTCCATGTACTTGTCACCTGTGAAAGCTAAATTGTGAATGAAGAGCAGTTTTGATTTTCTCTCAAACTTGGAGAAGTCAAGAATGCTAAGGTTAGCTGCCAAGAGTATTTGCAGGGTGCCCAGAAAATCTTCACAGCCATTTTCAGTCTATGGGTAGCTCTGTCCCTTAGTTTTGGGTACCTTGCTCACTGATAACATTGTTAGGCTGTTGCATTTTTCATGTGGTGATGCTGAGTGAAATTAAGGGGAACCTTTTGACTTGGTTTCCCCCTTGCTAAACAGATGGATCGAGACTTAATGGTTGGGAAGTTGGGACGAGACCTCTACACACAGCAGAAAGTGGAAATCCTGACTGCCCTCAGCAAGCTTGGTGAGAAGGTAAGGTGTTGGCATAGTCATTAAATGAATGGTTTCTACCTGTGTATTACAGGAGAAATTAAAATCATTGAAATAAGAATTACGAGTTTTGTTCAAGGCAAATGATAGAATGCAGCTGGTTCTGTAGCACCTAATGGCCTTCCCTTTTAGTGCTGAGAGTTCTGAATCACTCACAGCTGAACACATCAAACACATTGCCCATTTACAGAAGACCTTGAGTTGTGTATTGGTGATCATACCAACCTCTTCCTGTAAGATAAACGAATTGGAGAAAGAAGTGATAAACTGTTTCCCCAGTGGCAGAACAATCCCGGTTTTTAACACTAGAGGGGAGAAGTTGCTATTTGTTTCTGCTGATTGTACAGGAAGCAAATGGGTTGCTGTGTGTCTGTACTTAAACTTTCCTAAGAAATAAGGGAATGCAATGGAAAAGTTCAGGTGCAGTGCCGAGAGGAACAGCATTCCAAGCAGGTGATATTAACAGATGCTATCCCTCAGAACATTTTTACTGCTCGACCATCAGAGTAAAAAGTATTTTGAAATACATTAGCAGGCAAGTTAGGATTGTGAGCTGAATGCATGAGGATATTGGATCCTCCTGGTGTGAGTTTTGTGGATCGCTTGAGAGAAGCCACTTCACCACACTTGGACACAAACTTTTTTATTTCTAGAATGATCAGTAACCTACTTCACAGAGGGACTTGCTAGGATAGTAGTTCCCCATCTATTCTGAAAGTGAAAAATGATGTCAAATGTTACACGCTTGCACAAAATATTGAGCAGCTGTATGATTACAGAGCGTAGCAAAGGCAGGTAACCAAGGCTTTTCCCTTCAGTGCACCATCATTCTTTGGTACGTTCTATGTGCTTTATATCTGAGGCTACTTAAATGAGGGAGTTCTAATTTAAAGTATCTGAACCTTCCCAATGTAGGTTAGTACTTCATTATTGTAAATATTTTATGGGCATCTGTCACAAGGCAGCAGAGCACGTACATAAAAGCAAAATAAATCTGCAAAAGTCTCTTTAAAGAGAGAGAACCATTTCTAGGTCGCTGACTCTTAGCATGGTCACACCTGGCAGTGAGGGGGTATATTCACTTGTCTCAGCAGACGGCGTGAAATGAGCTGAGATCTGAGCACCTGACAAAGTAATAGACTTCCTTTGTGTGGTTTTGGGACAGAGATGCAGTGTGACCTTTTCATCAAATATCATCACTGGAGGTCAACTTCAAGCTCAGTAGTGCCTGCAGGGGCATGGTTCATGCTGCCAGGACAGGCTGTCCTTCCTGGTGCTGAGAAAAAATAAGCAGTTTGCATTTTCAGTTTGGCTTTTCAGATATTAGATAATGCTGCCATGTAAAACCTGCACAGTGACAGCTGCTGTAGCCTCTCCTAATCCATAGATGTGCCCTTGGAGATGGTGGGATGGGATTTACAGCTAAGGTACCAAATTCACAGTTGAATTACAGTTTTGATTTAGAGTTTTTGAGTTATTGAATCACAGGTTTGATTTAGCTCCCTCCAGATGATGAGATGTTCTTGTCAGCAAACGCTGGTGCAGCCCTAAGCCAGTTTGAGAAAGTCTCCACTGACCTCGGTAAGTTTTCGTTCTCTCAGCTTCCAATTGCTTTGCCTCACTGAAGGCTAACAACAGAAATAGCTGGGATTCCTCTATGGAAAATAGGAGCAGGAGATTCATGACATTAAATTTTGTATTGTGTGTTTCTGTTTTATTAACAATGAAACTCTGATTCATGAAGTCCTGCAGCAAAGAAATCTGGTGCATAGAAGCAAGGGAGAATTTATTCTCTGCTTTGTCTGCAGGCAATGTCCAACCACTTTCAGGGAAGTAGGGTCTCAGTATATATGGCAGTTCCTTTGGAAGACAAATATCCCACTTCCTCCTCTCTTACGTCGAGTACTGGGGGCAGTTTTGGGCCCCTCAATTAAAGAAAGAGTTTGAGGGGCTGGGGAAAGGACTAGAGGGAAAGTCTGATGAAGAGAGGCTGAGGGAGCTGGGGGTGTTTAGCCTGGGGATGAGGAGACTTGGGGGGAACCCTCTCCCTACAACTCCTTGAAGGGAGTCAGGTGGGGTGTCAGGCTCATTTCCCAGGCAGCTAGTGACAAGATGAAAGGGCAAGGCCTGAAGCTGCCAGGGGAGGGTTAGGTTGGACGTTAGGAAGCCCTTCCTCATGGAAAGGGTGACCAGAGCCTGGACTGGACTGCCCAGGGCAGTGTTGGAGTCCTGTATCTGGAGGTGTTGAGGGGCATCCTGGCTGTGGCCCTTAGTGCCCTGGTGTGGCCAGTGGGGTCTTAATTCCTCACCCCAACTCTGCTGCTTTTTAGTGGTGAGACAGGCTGGGTGCTGTGCCAGCACTGCTCAGCAGTAGCTGGGACAGTGCTATGTTACCAGCACTATTCTAGCTACAAAAAAAGCACAGCTCCACAGAGCTATAGGGGTGGGTAATTCCATCCCAGCCAGACCCAATGCAATGCAGCTGGTTTCAGACCTGTTGAGCCAGTATGTCTCCTTATTTTTATTTGTATTTAATTAGCTCAAGTGTTCTACTTTTCCAAACGTAGGTTTGATTTCTTTTGATGTCAAATGTTTTGCTTGATTTAAATTGTATATAAGGCAATTCATGATTTCTGCTGCTACTTACTGAAAATGTTTTTTCTTCTCATAGGATCAGGAGACAAAGTCTTTGCTCTGGCAAGTGTTGACGTAGAAAAAGCCAAGCACTGAAGAAGTGCATGAGGGTTGTGTCTATCTAGTTATCAGCAGCACTGGACTTCTGTCATACTAGATTCCTTGTTTTCTATTTTTAACGTGCTGGGAAAAAGCAAAGCAAAACAAAACCACAGACACTGAACTCTACACCTCTTGGGTTCTTCATCAGAAGACCTGAAGTAACCAGCCTTAAGTTCACTTTGGAACCCTAGTGTCTGTATTCTTTAGTAATTCAAGCTCCTCGGCTGAACAAACACTAAGTGGTACTCAAAAAAACAAAGCGTGGGCTGTCTTTGGAAAGAACCAGCTATTTTGAACTCTTCTGAATGTCTTATTTTCTCCAATTATTAGACCATCATCGTTTTGCATGTGGTTGTAGCAACCAGACATCTTTCAAGAACAGTCTTAATGAGCGAGTGGGTTTTGGGGTGATTCTTGTTGCTGTTGTCTTCATTTTTGTCTGGACTCCCTTCTCCATAGTTTATAGTAGGAATGCATTGAAGCTCTGAAAAGTTGCCATAGTTTATTTGAAATGCCATCGTTGTACAAACTGTTTGCAGAAGAACCAACACGAGACTGAATGCTGATGGTTGGCCCTGAGCTGCAGGTTCGCTGTGCCCATGAATAAGCGTCATTGTGTCCTGGCCTTGACTGACAAACAATGGAAGCCCTGTAGGGAGGCTTCTGGAGTAATTTAACCTCGTGTATCCAAACGACAGGGAATTGCTAGGAAATGGCAATGAGAAGCCCTTTCTGTGACCTCTTTTGCTTTGGGTGTATAACTATGTGCTACTGTTATTTCCCAGAATTTCTGGGACAGCCTGCAAGTAGAAACCAGTTTAAGAAGTGGGGGAAGGCTCTCTGTTTGGGATCAGTGTAGATGTTGCTGTTATCAGCTGGTGGTGCTGTGGAGCTGGGAGGGTCGGTGCTTCCACAGACGAGTCAGAATCCTGAACAGTCTCAGGGGATAGAAGCATTTAGCATCTCACATTGTTGAATTTAGCGTTTTTTTTAGCTCTGGGGAGTTTCTGGGATTCCAGATGAGTGTTTCACTTCCTTATAAACCATATTTTTTGGTGAAATCAATACTTGGAATCTTGTTTGTGTAGTACTGGCTGCTTTTCTCTCTTATTGCTCTGCAAAAAGAGTTCAGACATTAGACAGTTTGGGGTCCTTTGGACTATGTGTTTGAGCAAGGAGATAGCATTTCCTTTCTTTGGAGAGCTTCAGAAGTGGAGGAAACGTTATAAAATCTCCCTGGCAAAAGGAGCCTGTGGCTGTGAGTGTTGACATGCCGTTTTGATCTAGCACCCCTCAGTGAAAGTGTGACCTGCCAGTCACTGGGACTGTCAGTTCCCTTTCCCATAAGGTGGGGCAGCAGCATATTGAGAGAAGGAAAGTACATTTCTACTGCTTAAACTCTACAAACAATGATGTTTTTTTTTTCTGAGTGATAGATTTATTTTTTGTTACCTAAGAGCAAACTACAGGGTGCCACAGTGATTGATGCTAACTCTGAGCAAATGATGTTAGGATGAGGTTGAATAGAGATCCCTTCCTCTATTACTAAAGTGATTGGGGTGTCTTCATGACAAACAGATGCTTTCTTGCTTTTTTGTTTTAGTAATTTGGTTGGGTTTTTTGTGGCTAGACTTGAGCTTCAGTGAGAACTGCTGGTAAGTGGCATGAGTGCAGTGAAAATAGCCTTAAATGTTAGTTAATCTTGGTGTCACACCGAAGTCACTCGGAGATGGAGGTAGCATAGACCAGAAACAGAATGAACGCATCAGTCATGATTTAGATCGCACTTACAGAGCATAAGCACTCTATAAATAAACAAGCTTGTCTAATAGGACCGGAGTACACCAGATACTGTGTGGTTTAGGATGCATTTTGCTTTAATAGATAACCTTTTGAAATGTATTTTAGAAAGGAAGGGGTACAGCATACAGGGCACCATCATTTACATCTTTCACTAATGAAACTTTTTTCTCCTTTGTTTTTTTTAAGAAGCTTTTTCTTTTGATTGGGCTCTTTTGTCCTTTAGATCAGAACTATTTTCCTGTCTGGGGCAGTATTGTGTTCCCTGACAAAGGGTGATTGCAGCTTTATAGCTGAGAGCAGCTTGTTAAAAGGAGTTATTAGACAGACTGAAATTATTGGAAACAAAACAGTCCATGGGGACCGTAGCTGCCTTCTCTCCTGCTCTGCTCATTACTGGTGCTAAGTAACTCTTCTCCCTGCACACCCCCCAACCTGCTCGCAGCATTAGTATGTAAATTCAATCTCCCACAGATCTCGGGGAGTGTACAGTATAATGATATGGAAGCCTTTCTTTCCTTGTAGATTGAGAGGTTTATGTTTCCAGGAGAAACTTCTTTTTAATTGATTTGCAAATATTTCAGGATTTTTTTCACTGTTTCTGTACTGCAAACAGTTGTAAAATTCCTATTAAACTGGTCCTTGACTGAATCTCTCTTTAATGTTGTGGTCATTTTGCTCTTGAAAAGTTCTCCCATGATTTAGATGGACAAAGATGAGATTGAGACCACAAGGTGATGGCAAGATTGAGTATCCCAAGCCAGGTTTCCCCCCCTCTAAAGCTGTGAAGGGTGAGAAAGCTCTAACCTGGAGGCTGGACTTGTGCTGCAGAGCATCCTGACTGTAAGTACAATTTAACAGGGAGGCTGCTGGCAATAGGAAGTTATTAATATGTTGACCCTAGTTATTTCAGTAACCTACTTGAAGTGGTTAGATGAATTTCAGAGGTGTAGTGAGCTAATTGGCTTGCTGAGCTAAATGTTTCCTCAAACAATCCTGTGATGTACCTCCACTGGTATCAAACACGTTCCTGCAGGGGCTGTGAAAAAGTCCATAATCTATTCTAATAATTATTTGCTCAAATAAAAACTATTGAACAAAATAGTGACTCCCACTTGAAAACATGGTTTGTCAGTTAATGTAAAGGCTTGTGATGTTGGAGTTCTGTCCCTGGTTCAGTTAGACCCAGGCAAATCACTTATTCTCTCCATGTTTTTCTCTTCTGGAGTAAAATACAATTTATGATACTTGAATATTGAGGGCTGTGAAGCAGTTATTGATCATACATGGCTTTGAAGATTAAAAGTGCTTTGTTTTTTGTTTATCCTTTTACTTCTGAAATAGGAAATGTAAAGTTCAGTAGCTTTAAACACATCAACCACATCAGCAGAGTTGCCTAGATTTCTCTTTGGCTCTATGAAACCTGTTTTTTTTTTTAATCTTCTTTCTCTAAAGGGTGAAGCTGGTGGTTGTGCTGATACAAAGGAAAAAGCATTAGAGGAGGAAAACTGAAGCTTCAAATGCTTTTGTCTCTCTTTCTTCTTAGTTTCCTTGTATTATTTCCCTTCTTTGTTCTCAACTAGGCAAGTTGCATCTTTGTCTTAAAATGACAAGAACTTCTTATGAGATCCCTTAGCTTATCAGGTTACCTTGTCTGGTAAAATCCAATTCTGTTTGATGGAGGAGTCTGTTAATGATGCAGCCTGGTCAGTCAGACATCATTAGTGGCTGAAATGGAAAGCAAAATGTAACTGTTTGGATCTTGCCATTTCCCTACCTATACAAGATAAATAGAGATTTAGCTTTGTACAGAAATAGAAGTCAACCTGCAGGAATTTCCTGGTGCCCCCCCTTTCCATAATTTTTTTTAATTATCCTCACTGAGTTCTGAAAAAGTCTTTTCCTTCACTTCTGTCTGGTTGGCTACCCATGATAGTGCTCATATTGGAGTTTTTCTTTAGAGGTTATGGAAAATCTGTCAGCTTGGCTTGCCATGAGGTGGTTGGGTTTGTAACTTTACCTTAGGTGGGGTTTTACACCTCTCAGAGAGGGCAGAATTACTGCAGTTTCTTGCCTGCTGTTTCTCTTCTGTTACTTCAGAGCATCCAAGTTTCCCACCTCAATCAAGCTGCAGAGTATGTAAAAACATGGCCTCAGGTGTCTGATGCTGATAGGACAAATAAAAAACATTGCAGTATAGCCTCTAAAATAAGGTCTTCAGAGGAAATACAGACACAAGGTTAGTGGATGAATCTGTAGGTTAGGCATTGCTGTATCATGCAGTACCACTGTGTTGAGCATGCTGATGTGCTAGTGGTACATGTAATACCCTATTTCTTTTCAAAACAATTTCTAATCATGAACATCTTTTATCTTCCCATCGTAATCATTTGCTGCTTGGTAATGTTTAGGGTTGTGTTTTCAACATGCCTCCAAAAATGGGTCAGTAATAATTGCAGTTGCACTGAAATCCTTTGGGCAGAACCGCCTGCCGATCCTGTGGATAGAAAGGTTAGTGTCTGGGTAAACTCCTTTTCTTTTGGTTGTCCAGTTACTATCCCTGTAAGGAGGAGATTGAAATAGTTTTGTAGACTTGTTGTACAAGTGTAATTTGAGACTTAGTAAATACCAAATGTAATCTGGGAACACTGCTGAGTTTGAGTAAAATACACAGCTGAGAAGGGTTCTTACTGTATGAACTAAGGCTGGATTAACCAAACTGAGATTTATAGCCTTTTTTTATACTAAAGGGCTTTTTTCTTTGACAATCCCTATAAAGTCTCTGTGCATAACCCATCAGTGCACAGTCAGTAGAAACACTAAATATTTTAACTAAGGCAGCTGCAAGAGATCTTTTGATTTTCTAATATACTCTATAAGATATAATCTCCACAGCTGTGTGTGTGCTGCAGAAGCACAGAATCATTTAGATTGCAAAAGACCTTTAAGACCATCAAGTCCAACTATTAACCTACTGCTAACCAATGTCTGTGAGTTCAGATCTACATGACTACTCATGGAAGTTTTAACTGACTGTTGGCAGTTGTCAGTCCATGGGTTGTGTTTAATTGGCAGGAAACACAGTAGTGTTTGTATATCAGAGCACTGTTGTGATGGACTGGAATTGTTAGTTGAAGTCTGCAGGATAAAAGATTACTAGAAGAAAAATATTCCAAACTAAAGGCAGTTCCCTCATGGGGCACCACACACATCTTTGGGAGAAAGAGTTTGTATTGTTATTGCGTGGGGTTGAATCGGATGGGTAATGAAAGCAGGGATTGTGTGTTTACAGATACTGCTGGAAGCCTGTAATGAGGGAGAGATGCCAACAGAGAAACTTGGAGGGTGGAAGCAGCTGTGCTGTGAAGGAATCCTGTATTAGTCTTAGCTCTAATTTAAAAATTGGAGATTGGAGAACAAGAGTAAATTGACAGAATTTTTCTAAGTCCAGTAGGGATTCAGAGGAGGTGGTTTCAGGAAGTTTGGACTTAGTATGGACAGCAGCGTCATTACACAGAGATTATAAGCTATTGAATAGAAAAATCCACATTATCAGTTAGATTTTTACAAAATAATACCCAATCTTTATAGAATACTTGAAAAAATATTAGAAAGACAACCTTTTAGATAATTAAACTTCCTAAAACTGCCCTGTTGGTGATAACTATATTCCTCCTGTTTAGTGATAGGGGCAAGTTAGGGTAGTGAGTGATAATGGATCTGTTCAAGCACAGTGCTCTCTCATCTGTTTACCTTGCGAAGGTCTGTGCATTCCCCTGAGTCATGAACAATATTCTGCTGAGTCTGAGGAACTAGGAGTTGAGGTCTCGTGAGCATCCATTGTGCCTTACGACAATACAAGTGACTACTCTAATGGCAACATGACACCCTGCTTGATAGCTAAAGGTTGGGTAAGCTAAGCTGTATGGGAGCAAACTAAGGTGGGGCGGAAGATGATGTACAGCTGATGTCTTAAAATAAATCTAAAATTCTCCAAAGGTAGAGGACACCTTAAAGTATCTCTCCCTGCTAAATAAACGCAGAGTATTGAATTGATGCTGTACAATCTTATCAATAAGAACATCCCTACTATTGCAAAAATGCAAATGATGGCTTAATTATACGTTCCTACTAGCATAAGATGCTTTTAGATCTTTCCTTCAGACTCGTGTACTGTGCTAATTAACAGTAATCCAACTGGAGGATCCCAGAGCAATGCTTCTGCATATTTTTTTTCAGCTTATGCTGGGGCTCTTATGTTCTTTTCTTAAATAATTAATAATCATTACTGCCTGCTGTGCTGTGGGTAGGTGCTAGTGATCTCGGATCCCAGCATATTTGCACCATTCCTGTTCCTGTCAGCAGCTTGGGTTTGCTCTTTGCAGAGGCTTTCATGTAAAGACCTTCATTAACTGACAGCAGGGTATGGATTTCAGTGGCACCGGCCTTTTGAAGTCATTAAGCAGGAAGCTGTTAAAGGAAGTGCCACCTACTTCATTACCGCCACTGTTTTGATGCAATTAAGTTAAATG
Source organism: Upupa epops (assembly GCA_013397515.1). Taxonomy (NCBI): domain Eukaryota; kingdom Metazoa; phylum Chordata; class Aves; order Bucerotiformes; family Upupidae; genus Upupa; species Upupa epops. The sequence continues at coordinate 170,654 of VZRI01012515.1, forward strand.
CCAAGCAGAAAACAGATGCGATTTAATAAATGACACTGAGCACACAAAGCCCTTTTCTCTCCAGGAATTTTTTCCCTGTGCCGGGGGTGGGGGGGGTGTCACTGAGGTTTGTGCTCTCCCATTTCTGCTACCCCGAGTGGGCAACCCAAGCACAGATTAGTGATGGGGTGGAGGTGATGAGCCTTTGAGGGCTTCTGTCTTTATTTATTATTATATTTGAATTAATTTATCTTTGTTCACTGGGGGTTTACTCTGCTTAACGCTGTCTGGTGGAAGGATTGTTTTATTTTTGAGCACTTGAATGACCAAACAGATATTCAGTCTGGTTTGGGGTCTTGGAAGATGAGAATTAGTTTCACCGAATTTGCAATATCTTTAACTTTCTGAGCTTAGGTTTAATGAAAAGCGGAGGTATAACCTGTCTGAGCGCCGCTGGGATGGAGCTTCTGCCGGAGAAGAGCTGCTGAGCCCCGCTGGGCACCGGGGACAGCGAGAGCTCCGGGAGCCGCCCCGTTGCCCGGCCCTTCCCTCAGGTGAGCGCACGGCTCACAGCGAATAGGTAGCGCTGCACCCCGCTGCCGCCTTCCCATACCCACGGGGCTGGACCACAGCCCCGAGCGCTGGCGAGAGCCCCTCAGTACCAGCGGTTCGCGGCGGGGTCGGACCGGGCCGCTCCCGCGGGGTCTCCAGGGGCGCCTCTACCGCTGTCCCCGCCCCTTCCCTGACAAGACCCACCNCTCGCCCGCGCCGCAGGATTGCCGGGGCCGACCCGGCCCCGCACGCAGGTGAGCGCGGCCGCCCTTTGTGAACAAAGGCGCAACCTCGGGTCTCCTGCTGCCGCCCCCTGCCCGGCCCGGCCCTACGCGGAGCCCCTTTGCCCCCCCACCCGTCCCGGGCCCGGCTCTGGGTACGGACAGGCCGCGGCCGCGCTCACAGGTACGGGAGGAGCCTCGTTAATCCTCTGGCATCCCCGTGACGCCCCGGGGCTCCCGAATTCACTTTGGCCCGGGCCCACCCCGGCCATGGCTGCTGTGGCAGG
>VZRI01012515.1:180477-323489 GCA_013397515.1 Upupa epops
TTGGATGTTAGGAAGCCCTTCCTCACAGAAAGGGCAATCGGAGCATGGACTGAACTGCCCAGGGCAGTGGTGTTCCATGTCTGGAAGTGTTGAAGGACAGCCACTGGGGTGACGTTAGGTCCTGGTCTGGGCTGAATGAGCTCAGAGGGCTTTTCCAGCCTCAATCATTTTGGGATCCTGTGAAGCTGATCTCTTAAGAACAAGAAGAGGCATCTCAAGCTTGTTAGGTCTGTGTGCTGGAAGCTTCATTTCTGCATAGGCAGATATTTGCAGAGAACCACAGAAAGCGTGGCCATGCAGTTCTGTTTTGATGATGAATGCGTAACACTGCTTTTATAGCAGAAATTCTTTTGTGTGGGATACCTGGTAGTTAAAATCGTTGGCTATCTATCATTAGTGCCTAATGTCTGGGCTACAAGATAGCTTTGTTATAAATAGGAGAAGAGGTACGTGAGCGTCTGTGACAGATGCTCATGAATAGACCAGGAGCAGCTCTCCTCCATCCAGCTGTTGAAGACCATCTTGAGAGAAGTACTATACTCTTAGAATTGTTTCTTTGACTGGAGTAGGATTTGTGTATAAACTGCTGTAGTTAAATGTTATCACTTTGAAGAGAATTTTTGACGGGGTCATCTTTGAAGTGTGAATCCCTCTATGAAATGAAAGCCTTTCTTTAAGGTTTTGTTGCTGTTACTACATTTCATTTCAGAGGCTTCAACTTGACTGACGTGAACTACCTAAAAACCTGTGCCACCTCTCTTAACGGAATGAGATGTGACGGTTGGTTTCTCTTAGAGAGGCTGCTGCTGGGTTACAGCAAAAAAACCCTGCTTGGTTTTCTGTGTGTCCTGAGGTCAGGAGACAAGCACTAACTTCATGAAATTGTGATTAGAACAGTAGGATTGTTACGGGGCTTTTTGCAGTCTGCTTTAGCATTGAACAGAACTGCTGTTCTGTGTGGGGAAGCTCTTTTGAATGCACTTCATGATGACTTTTGAAGTCCTTTTTTTGAAGCTCTGAATGGTGATCCAGCTTTGGAAAAAAACCCAGAGCTGCTTGGGTTTTATAGATTTTTCATGTCTGAATGGCTGCGTTTGGGGCTGTTTCCTGTTCTTCTTCAAAACTTAAATCTAGCATTTAAGCAATGCTAACCTACTCCTGGACTTCCCAGCTGTAACTTGACCAAACTGTGACCCTGGGGTTCAGATTCTGAACATAATACTGAATGTAGAAATTAAGAAAGCAAAAAACAACCCACACATTAGGCATTTCAACTCTTACTCTTCACCTATAAATAGGTACCTGGGATGAATCCTTCTTTGTCGTAACCCCCTGGAGATGAGAATTAATCCAGTCTCCAGCTGCCTGTGACTGAAGGTCATGAGTCAGACTGAATAAGAGGAAAATTTGTAGCAGGATTTTGCAGACTCCGGTTCCTGACTTCAGGCTCCAGCTTGGAAGGTTTTTAGGGCTCTGGCTGTTCTCTGGAAAATGTCATTTGAAAAATTAACGAGGCTTAAAGGTGCAGCATCCCCTCATGGTGCTTAAAGCTTCCCAGTATGACCATGCTTTAACCACTGAAGTACTTGGTAGTGTAACTGTGGAGGCTAATAGCTTAACCTCGGGTAATGATATCACGGAGTTAAAGGCATCTCTTCATGCTGGCTGTTAACTCAATTTGTGTGGTGCAAAGGGAACCTGCAGCGGTTGGGTTTTATTCGCCGTAACTCCTTAGCTGAGCTTTTCTAATCCTATCCCATTAATTGAGGTTTTTAGCTGCCTTGAACAGAATAAGCCAGATTCAAGGAGAAAAAAAAAGAAAAGAAAATGTAGCTGAACTAACTGCTGTTGGATTTCTTTGGGCTCTAACTGGAAATGATAGAAGATATTAAAGAGGTACTCAGCTGTGACTTACATTTTAAAGAGCTTGCCAGATGGCCGCTGTGAGGACCCTAAATTATTAAGGCCCAATATGTAAAATATTACATTTACTGACAGCTCACCGCCTCTTTCTTTTTTGCTTAATTTAGGCTCTGCAAATTCTTCCGTTTCACTGTGTGTTTTCCCATGCCACTAAAATGTGGATCTTAGGAATTTCAGCATTAGAGAGGACCGCAGTGTTGGGAGGGGGGGAATATATAATTAGGAGGAACAAAAGCTTCTGGTGCATCCTCATTGCATTAAATAAGCATGTCTTTAAAATCCAGCAGAATGCCTAAGTACTTTGCCTCATACACAATTTACAAACATCCCGGGTTTTTTTAGTGTCTTTTTTTCGTTGTCCATTGGGATATGAATTTTTGAAGAGATGATGTGGGTGCTGAGACACTGGCACAGTTTGCCCAGGGAGGTTACGGATGCTCCCTTGCTGGAAGTGTTCAAGGCTGGATTGGGTGGGTCCTTGGGCAACCTGATCTAGTGAGGGGTGTCCCTGCTCATGGCGGGGGGGTTGGAACTAGATGATCTTTAAGGTCCCTTCCAACCTGAACCATTCTATGAATCTGTGATGGGATTAATTTAGTTCTTTATTCTGAACCCGTATGAACTGTTGTCCAGCTCCGCAGCCCTTTCAGTTTTTAACTTCATGAAAGTATAGGTGGCAGTGATGGAAATGGTTATCAGTTTGTAGTTTTCCCTGGGTGCATGCAGGAACCTTCCTCTGCTGCAGACAGGCAGTTGGAACAGTTCTGCTGGTGAACTTGTTTCCTCAGGAACAGTTCCCGTCTGCGCATAAACCAGACCAGTTAAACTGAGTTTGAGTTCAGGTTTCTTCTGTCTGTATTTTTTCCTAGTGAGAACACAATGGCTGAGGTTCTAAATTTAGTTAGCAGGAAAAGAAAGGAGGGTCTCAAAGCTCAGTAATTGAAGAGAAAGCCTGGATAGTCTTCTAGTTCACTTTGGGGAAGGATTATATTGTATTTTCAAAATAAACTTCTCAGGACAATTAACAAGTAGAGAGGTAGGGAAGCATCTCTCAGTGCCAGTGGAAAAGTTAACACCTAATCCCCTTTAGCTTTTGTCAAATACTTGTGCAGTAGCCTGTGTTTTGCTGTAGACAACCCTGCATCCTCTGGTTCCACTTTACTCTGGTCTCTCACAGGGAAAACCTGACCTCAGCGTCTAGTGTTGTACACCAAGGTGGTCCCTGATGCTTCCTTTTGCCTTGTGACAGGACTGAACATTCTTTTTCCACAGCCGCAGATGGGTTTGGGCAGCAGACACCCAGAATCAGAGCCGGGATGTCGGACATGCTTGACTCTTCCCCGTCCGCACGTTGGGCCTTGCCAAGCAGCAGAAATTCCTGTGATCCTCCCCCAGCCCCTCTGCAGGCAGTGGGTTGCTGTGGAGCAGGACAGCGTCTCCTTTTGTTTACTGACCGACCTCCTTTACAGCTTGGGAATGGGAGGGGATGCTTTTTGAAACCTAGGTGTAGTGCTTTGGCAAAGCCAGGCTGGCACTCTTGGCTGTAATGCATAGATCTTGGTGATTTGTTATTCTGACTTGTGAATCACATTAACAATAAATGAGAACTAAATTTCACTGCCTGTGCCTGCCAAACCCGGGGAAACGAGGTGACCCAGTTATGTCCATTTGCGGTATGTTGGATGCAGATTGTAGGATTTAGTTTTCTAACACAGTTTAATGAAGAACGTGGTTGCTTCAGACTAGAACTGCAGCTTTTGCCAGCACAGGCCAGCCTTTCTCATGAGAAAGGAGTTGAATAATGGCGCTGGAGAGTAGAACCCTTCTTGGCTGCAAAATAGATGAACTATTGGCAGCCCAGGCTTTTACTGTTGTCTTTGAACATCTGCCTCACCCTTACCTGGAGAGACCAGTTCCAGACTTGATGGGACAGTGCATTCTGTAGGGCTTCATCAGCCTTTGGCATCTCTTCCTTCAGTGCCAGTAATTCAGGGTGTGATTTCCAGAAGCTCAGCTGAGACCCCAGTATTTCTTTAGTTAGATCAGTAAGTATCAGTGAACTGGGCTTCTGAACAGCATTGGCACTTCATTCCTGTGAATGCCCAGCTTTCCACTTGATGTCTGTTCATGCTGTGGGGATTCCTTCAGTCCAATACAGGCCAGTTCTTGTTTTTCTATTTCCCTGTCTGCTCTCTTGTGCTGAAATTACAGTGTGAGACGTTACCTTCCAGGGGAGGTCTCTCCCATGCAGTTTATCTGTAGGGATATGTAAATAAATGAATTTGGTGGGATTCATTAGTGCTGCTGATAAAAGTTTGTTGATGGTGTACAGGATGTGCACAATCTGGTTTTATCTTTGATCAACTGACATTCAGCTGCCAGCAGCTTGCATTTGCATCCTGGTTCAGGTCTCTTATGCTGTTGTAATTCGGTGACAAGTACTTTAAAACCGTGTTTCTCTTCAGGTACTGTGCCTTCCGTTTTTAGCGTAAAAACTCATTTAACCTAGTGACATCGTGGGGAGCAGCCATGGTCTCTGAAGTGAGAGAAAGTGATGCCCTTTACCTTTGTCCATCTCCCACATGAACATCTCTGAACTTGCAAATGTTACTTCACTGCTCTTAATTTTTTCTCTGTGTTAAAAAATACTCTTCAAAGGTGATTTACACTGACCCATAAGTGTAAACCATTGTATGGAAGTAGATTTAGAACAAATGGATAGGGATGGATTAAAGCTGGATACTGTGTTTAGAATATGTTTCCCTTCATTTCCATGGTAAGGTAAAGGACCTCCAGAGGAGAGCAGTGAGGCTGGGGAAGGGACTGGAGGGAAAGGCTGATGAGGAGCAGCTGAGGGAACTGGGGGTGTTTAGCTTGAGAAGAAGATACTCAGGGGGGACCTTCTCCCTCTTTACAACTCCCTGAAGAGAGGTTGTAGTCAGGTGGGGGTCAGGCCCTTTTCCCACCACCAGGACAAGAGGGCAGTACGTGAAGCTGCCAGGGGAGGGTTAGGTTGGATGTTAGGAAGCCCTTCTGTCATGATCCGTAAATTAAAGTGGCTTCATGAGAGGTCTGATCAATACGTGATTCTTAAAATGCAAAANAACAAATGGATAGGGATGGATTAAAGCTGGAGACCGTGTTTAGAATAGCGTTCACTTCATTTCCATGGTAAGGTAAAGGACCTCCAGAGGAGAGCAGTGAGGCTGGGGAAGGGACTGGAGGGAAAGGCTGATGAGGAGCAGCTGAGGGAACTGGGGGTGTTTAGCTTGAGAAGAAGATACTCAGGGGGGACCTTCTCCCTCTTTACAACTCCCTGAAGAGAGGTTGTAGTCAGGTGGGGGTCAGGCCCTTTTCCCACCACCAGGACAAGAGGGCAGTACGTGAAGCTGCCAGGGGAGGGTTAGGTTGGATGTTAGGAAGCCCTTCTGTCATGATCCGTAAATTAAAGTGGCTTCATGAGAGGTCTGATCAATACGTGATTCTTAAAATGCAAAAATAAGGGATTACAGCCAGGAGTATGTGCTAACACAGCTTTATGGCTCAACAGCATGTGATGGAAAGAAAAGAAAGAGGTGAATTCAGAAAAGGGAAAGAGGGGTAAAGAGAAGAGGAGGGCAGAGAGGGGTGGTGCAGGGAATATACCAGAAATTTCAATTTCTGGGAAGCAGAAATTGATTGTAAGTATGAGAAGAGGCTTTATGTTCTTGTATTCTAGAGACCCCTAAGTTAAACTTTGCCAGAACTTCATGACCAGGAGAAAACTTAAATCTTGCTTTCCATGGTGGAACTGCTGGTTGGAATGAAGAGCTTGTTGTAGGTCTTCTGTAAGGGTAGAGGTCTGTGTGAGGATAAGGTGTTATGGACCTACCTGAGTCCTGCAGTACTTACAGATTAAGTGAAGGACTCACTCATTGAGACAGAGACAAAAACCTGGAACTGAACATAGGCAAAATAATGTTCTGACCTTGCAGGCACAAAAGGTGGATACAGGAGAGCAAAGAAGCACAGCACAGAGCTGGTAATTGAGGCAAAGAATTACCTGACCTGGACACTGCTTCAGGGGTGGTTCACTGTGTAGCATACAGATCTAAACAGACTCTTAAGATTCTGTGGTAGTATGAGCAGAACTCCTGCCAGTAGTGATTCAGCTGTTCCTCAGCTGTCTTGCTGAACTCTTTCTCATGTTTTTGCTCTTCTCCCCTCCCATCCCCAAAATACGCAGTTGCACAATATTTTTAGATCTTATTTCCTGGGGTTCGTGAGAGATGAATGTGGAAATGTTGATGTGTGGAAGCATTAGCTGCTGTTTAGAATAGATAGGAACAAGTTGGTAGGAGAACCTACCTCATGGCTTTGGACTGGTCATCAGGCCTGTAGTCTTATTTTGTTGTCATACTTTTCATTAGAAGTAAGTGTGACAGTTAATTCGGAGGATGTGGCCCCTGGTTTAGCAGGGAGGTTCTCAGGTCCTGGTGTTCAAGTTGATGTTCCACCCATGAATTAGCTGTGACAGTGTTCAGGTGAGTTCAGATGGATGGGATAAAGACAAGATGTTTTGGGTGCTACTGCTGCTGACCTGGGGAGGGATGGACTTCTGTGTCAGTGTGAAACAATCTGCCATCCAAGATTCCTGACTGGTCATGAGGAAAACCCCCTGTGTGGAGGCTGGTTTGTTTCTTAGCTGAATTTCCCTGGGTTTATAGTGTTAGGAAAACATTTGATGTCTCTGGTTCCGTTTGTGTTTTGTCTCAGACAGAACATATCTGTCAATTACTATTATTTGCAATTTGGGGTGCATCTGGGGAGTTTGAATGGTAACTATGAATGTGCTGCCAGTAGGGCAGTAGTGCATCTCTGAAGCTTCCCATGCTCTGATCCTTTTCTTTAGGCAGGAGTTTGCACGGTTGTGTCTGAATATTTGTACGGTGCTGGTGGTATGGGGGTGTCTTTGAAGTCCATAGACGTGAGAGCAGCAATTAGTTTCTGCAAATGGGTCCTGTTGTCAGTGCTGTCGATAATCTTTCTTGGGATTACGTTGTGTATTTAGAGGGCAAGAACAGTGGGAACTAATTAGTGAGGTAGGGCTTAAATAATCCTGCCAGAGCAGGCAATTTCTCTCCTCTGGGGAGGTGAAATGGTTCTTTTAAGCCATTGCTAAAGCTCAGCTGCTTCCAGCACTTGTTAGAATCACTGCAGAGAACCTGTGGGTGAAACTAGAAGGTCTTTTGGGTTCAGTGTTTCTCTGCTGAGCCTGGCGCACAGAGCGTTGGTGTGGCTTTGGTCACCACTTCTTGTGTCCAAGACACCTGCTGGGGGTGGTGGGCAGCCAGAAATAAAAATCAGGCTCTTTGGTAAATTTAAACTGGACATTATTAACAAATGGTACAGGTATGAATATATTCTCTAATCACAGAGTCTCAATTCAGGGCAGCAATTTACACTATTAATTCCCTTAAACAAGCTGCAGTGCTGTCTTGAATAGCAGGACTTTGTATTTCCTTGCACCTTACACAGAGTTTTGAACTGATGCTTCATTTGTGAGATTGAGCTGCTTATTTTAGGGGCTGATGTGATAGACATAGCTGCCTGTTCTTGCAATGCCCCCATCAATATCCAATGGCAGCTGTAAAATATGTTAAGCAATACATCTTGAGCCTAAAAAACACAAACCTGTAGCTTAGCTGTTGGTGCCTGAATGGTGAGGTTGGTCTGAAAATCCTGCGCAGAGGGTTTTCCAGCCCAGCTTCCCTGTGCCAGCTTTCATAATTGCTAGGTTCAGATAACAGAAGTACAGTCGAAAACAGTCATTTTGGTCCAAACCAGCGTGTTCTCCATTTCTGCCTAGTTCTCCTCTCATCTTCGGTGAGCTACAGCCATGTTATTTTTTTTTTTAGAAGATACAGCACGTCCTGACATTTATTGTTTTTTCCAGGCAGTTAGGTTTTATGCTGAAGGCTGCTTAAGGAATGTGAGGCTGGAACGTGTTCCGTTCTCAAGTGATTGGGAATGGCATTGGTATGGTTGGGGTGTAAATCTTGCAGATGAAGAATGGCTTGACCTTTAAAAAACTGGCTCTTTAAAAATAAAAAGGGGTCTATGAATGCCTAAGAAGCCTGCAGTGTTATGAATTTTAGTTAGAGCATGTTCTGAGCAGCCTGTGATCCAAAGCACGCAGAATGATGAAGGGTCTTTGTGGCTTTCAGCTCTGTATTTCTATAATTCTTTGCTCATTTGTTTTCACAGGGCAGTTTCCTTGCACATTCTTTCCAGCTACAGCCTTTAATCGGGACTGAACACGTGAGGTACCTGATCTCCTGTGGTTTTTGGAAGCAGGTACGTTGGCAGGGAACTCTCTTATTTTTTTTTGGGGGGGGTGGTTGTAGGGTTAGAGAAATTCTGCTCTTCCTTTGAGTGCTGCATATCAGGGCAGTGTTCAGACTATTGTCCCTCTAATTTGATGTCGTCGAGTAGGAAAAGCTGTGGTGGCTGAGGCTATTGCACAAAATAATTGTGCAGTGTATGAAGAGCAAAGTGCTGGGACTCTGTAATAGTTTAACTGTTTTATACATCTCTTATGATGAATTTTGAGCCCTATGAGTGCTTTTCCCCTGGTTTCCTTATGAAGTTTGAGAAGCATCTGCTGAATGGGCCAGCTCTAGTATTTTCATCCTTCATGTTAAAGAGGCTTCATGATAAATCCATCTTGGCTGGAGTTTACTTCAAAAGAACCAAATAGGAATTTCCATCATCTCTTAAAGTTTGAAAGTGTCATGAACAACTGGATGCCTGTTGTGATGGAAAGCAGTGAGTGATGACCTGTACCAGGCACAAACCTCTTGTAACCTCTCACGCAGGGGATTGCTGAAGTGTGGTGTTTGAGCTGCCAAGGAGGCAGCTCTGGCGGTTTCTTGATGCTTGTGTATGGTGCCACCTATTGATGAGAGATCCCATCGAATGTGCTGCCTTTTTAAACAATTTCAGATTTTTTACTGTTGTGCTTTTTCGTTTCTAAATTGATTTCTTTGGCTCCTAGTGCAGCACCTTCCCTCTTTAAGTAACTGTTCATCAGGGAAAGGAAAACAGTATGTGTTTAGTGTAATATTAACTAATCACAACCTCTCACACTCCTTTGGTGTTGTAGAATCATGGAATCCTCATGGCTGGAAAGGACCTACAGGATCACCAAGTCCAGCCCTCAACCCAGCAGCTCCCTAACCCCTAGACCATGGCCTCAAGGGGTCTAGCTACTCACCTGTTTAACACCTCTAGGGATGGTGACTCCACCCCCTCCCTGGGTAGTCTGTTTCAGTGCCCAGCCACTCTCTCAGTAAAGAACTTCTTCCTAAGATCCAATCTAAACCTCCACTGACACAACTTGAGGCCACTTTCCCTCATCTTATCTTTAGTAATTTGAGTGTAGAGACCAGTACCAGCCTTGCTACAGCCTCCTTTTAAATAGCTGTAGAGAGCAGTAAGGTCTTCTGTCAGCCTCCTCTTCTCTAGACTAAATAACCCCAGTTCCCTCAGCTGCTACTCACAGGGCCTGTTTTCCAGCCCTCTCCCCAGCCTCACTGCCCTTCTTTGGCCCCACTCCAGCACCTCAGTGTCCTTCTGATACTGTGGTGCCCAAAACTGGACCCAGGACTCAAGGTGAGGTCTCACGCATGCAGAGTGCAGGGGCACCATCACAGAACTATTGATGCTGAAAAAGAACTCTAAGATCTTCATGTCTAGCCTGTGACCTATCACCTCCCTAATCCTGATCCAGGCAAGGATGCTGTTGATCTTTGTGGCCACCTGGGCACCCTGCTGGCTACTGTTCAGATGGCTGTCAATCCCTCCCACCCCAGGTTCTTTTTCACCAGGTAGCTCTCCAGCCACTCTTCCCCAAGCCTGTAGCTGCTGGGGGTGGTTGTGACCAAAGTGCATGACCCTGAACTTGGCCTTGTTAAACTTCATTCTGTTGGCTTCAGCCCATCACTCCGGGCTGTCCAGATCCCTCTGCAGCACCTCCCAACCCTCAAGCAGATGGACACTGATGCTTAATTTCATGTATTCTGCAAATTTACTGAGAGGGTGTTAGATCCCCTTATCCAGGTCATTGATAAAGATGCTGAACAAGTGGATTTAACCCCATCCACCACAGCTTTCTGGGCTTGGCCATCTAGCCAGTTTTTTAAGCCAGTGAAGAGTCCACCGATAAATGTTTCTTGTTCTGTCAGTCTCTGGGTGTGCAGAACTTGCTGGGATATGCCTCTTGCTCACCATCTTACTTGGTTCATTGTCCTACTGCTGACATCACGCGTTAGCACTCAGTAAATTGCACAGGGGTGTGAATATGCTTAGTAACTAGCGCATTTACTTGCTTTGGCACTGCACACAAATGTGGGGTGGTTTTATATCCTCTTCAGAATGTGGTTTGCAGATGACAACAAAAAGGTAGAATCACCTTGTGCAATGAGAGGCTGAAAGTTTCCAAGTGAAACTGTCGATAGCAAATCAGCACAAAGCAGATCTTCCCACTGGAAACAATCAAGTAGAGCTGGTGATAGAGCTTTCTCCACTTTTTACTACTGTTTTCTTCATGCTAAGTAATGTGGGTGGTGAAACCCATCCCAGCAGCTGGTACTGAAGTTTGCATTGCTTCTGACTCATAGGGAGCCTGTTGTGTAATTTTAGACTGTTTCCACACCCACATTACTTTCCCTTAAAAGTAATAATGAAAATTAAATGAGGGGAGAGATTGGTCATGACTGCAGGGAAACGTTACATGGAAAACAGTGTGTTCAACCCGCTGTGCTAGTCCTCACCACACCATGTGTAGTGCATTTCCTTGGGTACTGAGGTTCAGAGTAGTAGATCTGTAGCTTAGTGTAGGACCAGACCCAGTTCTGTGAATGAAAACAGATTGGAGAGCTGTTCTGGAGCCACTTCTTGAGCTGCACACATTGGAAGAGTGGCTGCCTTCCACTTCCATCCACAGATTCCTTAGCTGTTTCAGCCTATGGAAGTGCACTGCCCACTGGTGGAAAAAAAGGTAGCTTGGCAATTAAACTTTTCCTGGTATTTCTGTTATAGCTCATTTCCTGGTTTATTTTGTCTTTTTCTGATCTTATATCTTCAGGAAATCCAGGAGTTGGCAGGAGGGGAATGAACCGTGAGGGCGTCCCCGGAAAGAGTCCGGAGGAGATGTATATTCAGCAGAAAGTGAGAGTCCTACTCATGCTGAGGAAGATGGGATCGAATGTAAGAGATACTGTCTTGGCCCCTAGCTTGCAGCTTCCCAGGCCTTTTTGCAGTAACTGGGATGGTGCTCACTGAGGTGGGCAGGTGACGAACTGGTTTTATCACCAAATCGTTTCAGCTGTCATCAATTTAACCATTATTTGCAGTTAAACACTATTTTTGCTTAAATATTATGAAGCTTATGATGCTTGAAATTAGTTCTGAGCATCTCATGAATCCTCTATATATGCTCAGTGTTTTTATAATTGGAAAATGAGCGAAATAAAGCAGCTGTTTCAAAGCAATTCAGAATCTCACTGTGAATGCATCAGGAATGCTCCGGCTTGCTCCTGTGTCCTTGCTGACGGTAGTTTGCATAATCAACTGTTGAAGAGTAGAATTGAGGCAGCTGTGACATTTTTACTGGGGAGTGGGAGAGAATCTCTTCAGTCCACCCTCACTTTGCTTTTGCTGACTGTCTCTCTGTACGTTTCCAGCTGACTGCTAGTGAAGAGGAGTTTTTGCGCACATACGCAGGAGTAGTGAATAGCCAACTCAGCCAGCTTCCTCAACACTCGATTGATCAGGGTGAGTGCTGGGTGTGCCTGCCTTGTGTCTTATTGTCTCCACTATGGATCTTCTGTGTGAGACAACTTTCATCTAGACTTCTGTATTTATTCTTAATAAATGGGACTTGTGTGCATAAAATGGGACTTGTGTGCATAAAAAGGAACAGGACTGGGGTGGCAAATGCTTCCTTGTAAGCTTCCAACAGGGAATTTATAAAAGAAGGTGAAGTAAATACAGATTTCTAAAGTACAAAAGCAATTGTTATGCGTATGATAGTTTAGTTATTACGACTAGCTGCTTGATAGCGCTGGTCTCACAAAGGGAATAATCTAACAACATCATTTAATTTTCACATTTCCATGAGTGTGGAAGTACAATGTTGTTATCTCAGCGGAGTGAGAGGGAAAGTTTAGTAATGGGAGGAATTGTTTACCCATTGCACAAGGTAATTACTTCCCAGACAGGGGTAGGAGTCAGGAAATAAGTTTACAGATCTGTTTGGTTTGTTTAGGTTCCAATAACAAGGATGAGACACCTGCTGCTTTTGTGAATTGCTTGCAGAAGTGTTGGGAAGCAGTTGTGTGGCGGTGCTCTGAATCTGCTCATATCTCCTGAACCTGAATGTCTCTTTCTGTGGTTGTTCTCCCCTTCTTTGTGGGCTTTGTGCCAGATGATGTGAATTAAGTAGAATTTGGCATTAAGGGAAAATTGTAGTACTTGAAATGAGAGTAAGAACTGAGCTGAGCAGAGATTTAATGCAGAACTGAGCCTTTTAGAAAACCATGAGGAACACAACCTGCACAAACTTGCTCTTCAGATTTAAGCCTGTGTGTTCATTCCTCTCATTGCTGGGGGATGGATGGAGATAAGTAACACTCGCATATTTTGGCTTGAAATTCTTAAACCTTTTCCCCAGTCTGAAGTGAAAATTGTTTTCACCTCAAAACCTGAGGCGGACATTCAGTTCCAAGTTTTGTGTTAGTTGCAGCTGACATTGTTCAGGGTTATCCTGGAAGTAGTTACAATTCTCACAATGCAAGTGCTAAATTAAATATAATCTAGCTGGGGGTCTGACTTGTAAGATTTATTATTTTTAATAATAAGAAGAACAAAGACAAATATTTAGAGAGATGGGAAAGGATGTTGGTTCCTTCCACATTCAGATATGCCAGCTCTCCCCATATTCAGCAGTGACTAGCATGAGGAACGGGTAAAAATAAGGAAACCCAGCCAAATCCTGCTTCCTTCAGAGAAAGATGAAGCTGTAGTATGCTGTGCAGGCACAGAATCTTAGAGTTTTGGTTGGAAGTGACCTTCAGGATCATGGAGTCAAACCTTTTCCTAGGCCTGTCAGCATCGCTAAACGTTATGCTCCAATGCAGTATCTACCCCTCTCTTTAACACCTCCAGGGATGGTGACTCCACCACCTCCCTGAGCAGGCTGTTTAAATGCCAGACAACCCTTTCAGTAAACAACTACAGTTTATTTTTAGGACTTTCATTTCCTTAGAAATCTCTCCAGATTTCCAACGGTGTTGATCCTGTTCTTTGCTCTTATGTGTGATGTTCACACAGCAGCAGCCACTACTGTGTCCTACTGATGATGAAAGAGGAAGGGGTCGGTTATGAAAACGCTGGGAAAACAGGGAATGCCAATCCCGTAGGTGTCAGGAGATTCCATCTCCACTAGATGGCAGCGGCTTGCACTGAAAAGCCCCATCTCAGGTCTACACATTTAAACCTGTCCTATGCTTCCGAAGTGCTTCAGGGAATTGCCTTCCCGGCTTTTTTTGCTGTTCTCATGGAATCTTCTCTTACACAACAACTGAAAGGCACACCTATTGAAAGAGTCATTTCCTAAGGGTTAGTATGCCAGTGTATTTCCCAATCTTCCAGCAGTAGGACAGATTTCTGCCAGGGTAACTCATCCCAGCCCTGTCTTCACAGTCATTTTTCTCCAACAAACACACAAAAGGCAGAGAGCTGATTCCATACCCAGTTTTCTTCAAGAAAAGATAATTGTATTTTTGGCCTTAGAGCTCTAAAAATCTTCATTATAAACCTGTAAATGTGTGTGTGTTGCTGAAAAATGCTGTAGCCTGGCTCCAGAATCACAGGAAGGTCTTTTTGGGGTTGTTTTGTGATAGCTTTTTTGAGAATAGAGGATGGATAGTCTAGAATTTTCTAAGTGTATCAGTCCCTGCTATAATTTTTATGTTTTTATTCTTGTGTATCTGTGAGGTTCTGTCTCGTAACAGCTGCCTGGTGGCCTCCCAGTAATTACTTCTGGGGACACTGCTGAGTTTATCACTGTACCCTGCTCCCTGCTATGGTTTCTGATAAAGATCTGTCAACTACTTTGTTGAGTCTATTTGTTTGACCACAGGGAGTCACTGCAACCTGTGTGCCCAATATGTATTTGCAGTGATGTGACAGTGCATTGAAGAAAGAAGTTTACGCTTGTCCCTGCTGAATTCAAGTGTTTTTTCCATAAACCTGCAGTAATAGTGACATTTAAAGTTCCTCTGGGATACTCTGCTGTCTGTCTCAGGGTTCAGCAGTAGAAGTTAACTGCTAATTTTGATCAAGAAGGACCTCGGGAGACAATAACTGTCGCTTTTTACCAAACCTGAGGTCTAAGACTCTCCTTCAATTTGTGCTTGTTTTTATAGGAAGAGGAGAAGTTAAACTTCCCTTTAATTTCCCATTGCTCTCACAAAAGGAATTCATCAGTTCAGACATATAAAATCACTGTGGTTTAGGATTGCCTACCAAGCTCCTCATGTGTTGGGAGCATCCTCCATCTTGAAGCGTCTGCATTGGGACTGCTGATTTGAATCTGGTTCTCCTGACAGAAACTTAAAGCTGTTGTGATTCATTATTGAGTGTCGTTGTATAAATCAGGTAGCAATGACACACGTCCAGGGCTCTCCATGCTGTGGCCAATATCAGATTGAAATTACTGTGGATGTTTCTAGTCTATGCCCTCAACACTTTGCTTTTATAGCCACAACATCTGTGAAGGGGTCTGGAGTGACCAAAATATGTACTCCAGTCTTAAAGCAGTACTGTGCTTTGGCTGTGGTGTTTGGTTGTTTTAATTCCAGCTCTGGTTCCTGTTGCAGTGTACTGCACAAGCAGGAAGTGCTTATCCCTCCGAGTGTTGACTTTACGCTGCTCTAGAGCTGCTGTTTCCCAAACGTGGGCCAAGAGTAAGGAGAGTTCAGGCAATTCACATGTCTGGATTCTGTTCATAACTTGATACTTTAGCTGGTTTTGCTTAATACTTTGGCCTGTTCATCCATTCTCCTCTTGTACTGATGCAGACAGTCGTGTTGCATCCGTGGCAGTTACACAGTTTATCTGACCTATTAAAAAATCCCTTGTTATCCGCTGAAAGGTGAACTGTTAGCAGGGAGAATGAGGTCTCGGTAATCCAGAAGAGCCTGAACACCAGTTCTAACACTCTAAGCTAAAGTATTTAATACATTTAGTACTAATTAAGAGACTAAACTTGAAGACATGCTTGCAATTTATAATAACAATTTAAATCTTCAGTCTTTGCTTTAATGTTTTTAACACCTCAGTGGAAGTGCAAAATAGAGGGCATTTTTCTTTACTCAGGGAGCTTTTTAGCTGCTGTATGTGGGTTCTCTGGTTCCAGGAATAACTGAAGAACCTGAAGGCATCTCTCTGCAACTATGTGCTAGAGAGTGGATGCAGTCATGAGCTCTTTTGAGATACTAACGTATTCGTTATCTTCCCTGCATTGCAGTAAGAACTAACACAACTCAGACTCGTGTTTCTTCAGCTTAAAATGTTGCAGTTGAGGCTTTCTCAGATATTTTTAATAAAAGCAAAACGCCTCTCAGGAATTGACAGGCTCAGAAGCATCTCCTGCATATCAAACACATTTCCTGTTTCCCAGTTCCTTACATTTTGAAGCGGTCGAGGAGCCCTTGCCTGACTTAAGTGGCTGCTCTGGCAAATCTGTAAATGGAAGCTGTGCAGCTACTAAGCATGATACGTGAATTATGCTGAGACCTTGGTGATTACAGCTCTGTTGTTCCTATAGCAACAGGAGTGTCGTGCTGGTTCTTGAAGAAAGCTGGTCCCTTGGGGAGGGCGAAGCCGAGATGCAAGCGCTTGCTCAGCTAGGTTAGACACGTTCTCTGATGGTAGGGCAGTAAAACTGAACCCAGACTCTTGTGGAGTTAGGAGAGGGACTGTGCTCCTGAAATACCACATAGCGGTAGAGAAATGGCAATAGGGCTTTTCTCAGCGTTGTTTTATTCTTTTGAAGACAACACTTGTGTTAATCTGGTCCTCCTCTCTGCACTGCATGTGGTATTTTTAAAATGCCAGACTGGGTTATAAATACTGGGAATTTCAGAGGAAAGTGGATGTTTAGAAGATAGTTGCTGAAAGGCGATTGCAGAGCTGTGTGTATGCAAAGATCTTGAGGGAAGTAAAGAACTTGGTTTTTTATTTGGCAGCCTTCAGAAATTCATGACAGGGTTACCCCTCTGATCTCCCAAGGCTTTTTGGGTTTAATTAATTTTGCAGGTGACTGCAGACAAGTCTGATGTCTGTATCCATCACCCAAAGAACACTTGGAAATAGCAGCTGTTAGATGCGTTGGTTTGCATATTCCTCTGTGTTAAGGTAGCGTGGGTTTTAATGCAGCCTGTACCCCACTGGCTTGATGTCAGTGTAGCTGGAAAAACATTAACTTCAGTTACCTTGGGAAAATTTTCAGAAGTCGTAGGTGAAGCGACGAGCAGCTGCCTGTGTTCAGCTTGGTGGTTATCCAGAGTCTTTACTGCTGTGCGCTCAAGTCGTTTGACCTTCAGATCATCTTGGCTTACTGAGACTGAAGTGCAAGTGGTGTGAAAGAACTCCTTAGTCTCAATTTCAGTGTAGCAATGCGTATCCAGGGAAGGGACACGCAGAGGGGGAAGCTGTTATGTATAGAACGCGAATCAGGTATAAGCGTGGCCTTTCTCATTGTTCTATACGTTAATTACTGGAAGTGCAAGGCTCACTGAAGGATGTGCTAAAAGTAGACATGGTTCACCATCCTATTGTCTCTACTGCAGGCTTTTGGCAGTGTGCAGCTTAACTTTATAACCTGTGCTCTGCTTTTTAAATTTCTGTTACTTGATTAGAAGGAAAACATCCGTTGTGGGAGCCAAGTGGGGCTGCAGTAGCAGCTCTATTCACTAGTACTTTAATGCCTGCTTTCCTTTCATCGCACAGGAGCCCCAGCTCTATTCTCTGCAAGTGTTTGTGTTTGTACATGAGCACAGGCAGCTGTAGAATTGCTTAATGAGCAGCCTCCTTAGATTGGCTTTGTTTAGCTCTGCATAGTTTGGGTTGTAGGACTGCAAGTCTGCAGTTGTGCTGAGAAGGTTGCATGGGGATGACTTTTTCTTGGGCAAATGTCACCCAGGTGTGGATTTACGTTTTTGCTACAGAACATCTTCAGGAATAAGCATGTTCCCTGAGTGACTTCTGGAAGGTTGAAAGCACTCTATGAGTACCCCTTGGCATTTACATACTGGGCTCTTTCCCTTTCAGAAAGTTGAGGCATTGTTAGAACTGACTACTCAGTTTACACATGTGAGGTATCTGAACACAGCTGGCTCTGCATCTGGGAAATACCATTCCTGTTCTGTCCCAGTCAGAAGTCACTGTGCTCATGAAGAACAGGGAAGCACTGAACAGCGAACTCTCTCTTTCGTTAGTGAGTATGAAATAAGTCCAGAAGGTACAGTACCTAAGAGCAGTGATCCAGATGTTGGAGGTGACTGAGGTGATGTTGTACAGACCCATCGGTTTTAGCGTGAAATTAGTGTTCCTGTTCATGCTAACATCAGATCTGATGGCCTGCAGAGACTGTTGTTTCGATTAAGGATCCCCTCAGTAAGGTTAAAATTGCTTTAATGTGGCACTAACAGAAATCGGCACAGGCTTGAGTCTTTGCTGCAGATGTTGCACTGGGTGCTGTGCCCTCGGGTGACCCACCCACTTACTTATCTACCTGGAAGGTGGTTTTAGCTCTTACTTGATAGAGCAGATTGTCTTGTTCCAGGCAGTTGCCTGAGGCTTTTGCAAATGCTGCGTTGCCTGTAGCTCCTGCAAACAAAAACATTGGCGGTTCTACCAAACAGCAGAAGGAACAGAGGAGGGAGCGGGAAATAGAACTGTCCAGGATTTAATCTAAAAAAACCCCATTCTTTATTAATCCTGTTTAAAACTATTGCCATGAGACACATAAACATAGAACTTATTTCTTTTCCTCCCTTTCTAAAATGAGGAACTCACCCCCTTTTTGCCCCCTCTGCTCTTCCCTGCCATCTCCTTTGTCTGTTTGTATTGTTTTGCTGCTCCATGGTGTTTGACAGAACTTTCTAACCCTGTAGTGCCATCAGATCTCATCACTGTGGGACTCCTTCAGTGATCTGGGATCATTTATGAAAGTATTAAAGTATGAAAGTATTAAATAAAATTGGTGCAGATGCCAACCATTGAGAAAGCGCAGTCGTAATCTCCTTTTCAGCCCAATGATTATCCTTTCAAACAGGTTTTATAATCCTTCCTTAATGAAGGAAACTTTGGAAAGGAAGGAAACAAGCAACCACCTTGGTGTTTGTACTGACGGCCCATCTTGATTAAAAAGTACCATATGGGAAACGATGTCTCATCAAGTGCTGAGGAGCATCAGAGAGGTGGTGATTTTTGATGGTGTTGTGATAAAACAACCCACGGGCACTTTTGTTCACAAATTCGGGTAACTTTACAAGTGTAGCTGTGATGACAGATGGTCAAACCCAGGTGCTGCACACCGACTGCAGTAAAGACTGAAACCTTGAGGTCTAGACCCCTTCTTTGTGGGCTGTTCTGCTTCTTCCTCTAGGATACTTGGAGCAGTAACTCAGTAATCCTGTAGGTAGCATTTTCATAGAACCACAGAATCCTCGTGATCAGAAAGGGCCTCCAGGATTACCAAGTCCAGCCCTCATCCCAGTGTTTCTCCAACCCCTAGACCATGGCCTCAAGTGCTCTAGCTACTTGTTTTTTAAACTCAGGGCTAGTGACTCTATCACCTCCCTAGGCAGCCTGTTGCAGTGCCCAAACACCCTCTCAGTGAAGAATTTCTTCCTAATGTCTAATCTAAACCTGCAGCTTGAGGCAGTTTCCCCTCATCCTATCATTTTCCACGTTTGTACACTGTAGCCTTTATTTTAGTCCTGCTTTTTCCACCAAATGGAGCAGTGATGTCAAGTTTTGGCTTTTTCTGTTTTCCTGTTGTACGGATAAGCTGTACTTCATGTACTCCCTTCTCATACTCCCTTCTCGTTTCCTATTCCAAGTCCAGGCAAATGGCAGCTTATCAGAAATTCATACTGACAGTGCCATGGGTGTAGAAGCTGTGCCAGGTGGGCCTAGAAAATGAGAGCAGGAGCCAGCTGAGGGTGAAGTTGCCCCCCAGCCATAGCTGTTTTGATGGTGAAAGCCCAAGCGATCTGCAGAATCCCCAGCAGCCTCTGCCCAAAGCTATTTCTGCTCATCATGTGCTTTAAAGGGCTGTCTGTGCTCTGCACAGTTGGCTCTGCAGAGGAACTGCTGAAGGCTGGAACTGTTCTGGGCAGGCAGAAATAGTGACCCACGTGTTTATGGCACATGATTCTCTGGAATGAAATTGCCTCTTCTACTTGGAAGGGATGCTAGTAAGATTATTGTTTTAGTATTTTTTTCTTCATATTTAGACTGTACAATGGGGACACCCCAGGAAAACAATCAACATCTGTTGAGTAATCCAGATCATCTCCTGTTAACTTGACGTTGTCTGTGATTTTGTGGTTGCTAGGCTACTCCAGCTGCTCTGGGCTAGCATAGCGAAGCCTCCTCAACTGCTGTGAGTGGCAGAGGTGCTTTATGTGCATTTGCTTTCTTAATGCTTCTGTGTGTCATCACTCCCTCCTCTTTAGCACAGAAGTGTTTCTCAGACTCCTTGCAAATAAAATCCTTCCTGTAGAGGATGTCATGCATTTAAAAAATGCTCAACGTGACAGCTGCTAATTTGGAGCTGGAGTCTAGTGCTGCATTTTATATCTATTTTTATATCATTTATATTTTGATCAAGGAAAAACTGTTTATGGAGGGAGATGAAAAGGGAGATGACTGCAGGGCTTATGAGTGTTGGCAAGAGGGTGCATCAGAGCGGGTTTTGATGCAGAGTGCAAGATACGCGTCCTATATACAGAAAATAAACTGCTGCTTGGTCATTAATAATCCCTCCTTTGAGTGTGCTTAACAAAGAAATGGTGAAGTGTAGAAGAGTAAATGCAGTTGCATTTCATAAGCATTGATCTAGTTGTGAAGGGTATCAGCAAGGGGAATTTACAGCCTTCTCGCCTGCGGTTTTTTTGGCCACTTTCCCTTCTATAGTGCAAGCACAGTACAGATTAGATAACTGGGGAATGGAATTCACTCACCTGTAACAGATGAGGAATTTTCATTAGTCCTCTTTCTTTAATGCTCCGTGCAGGTGCATAGGCAGGAGGGGCTTGGGGCCCAAGGCTGAAATCTGCTGGAGGACTGGAGAAATCTTGTACAGTGATGCAAGCTGCTGTTACTAATGATAGGGTGAGGGGAAATGGCCTCAAGCTGCATCAGGGGAGGTTGAGACTGGATCTTGGGGGGAAGTTCTTTACTGAGAGAGTGGTTGGGCACTGGAACAGGCTGCCCAGGGAGGTGGTGGAGTCTCCAACCCTGGAGGTGTCTAAAAGTTAAGTAGCTAGAGCTCTTGAGGCCGTGGTCTAGGAGTTGGGGAGATGTTGGGATGAGGGCTACATGTAGCGATCTTGGAGGTCCTTTCCAGCCATGAGAATTCTATGATTCTGTAAGTTGAATTTGAACTTTCCAAACCCCAGTTTGAGAATTCTGTCAAACTGATGGGTTACCTGAGAGGGGCAGGCAGGTTGCTGTTGGCATTTCTTCCATCAGTGTCTGTAATAGAAGCTTTGGAGAAAAACAGTAAGCAAAATGGTCTTGAGCAGACCAAATTAATTTATGGCCATAATGGTCCTTGAAGACATCTTCTGCAGCTAAACACTTGGGATCGTCTGAATGGAGGAAAAAATGTGTAGAAATTATTTAGACAGTAGATTGATCATATTTTCTAATTAGTTAGATAAATGTTGTTAGAGGATTTAGAGATGAAAGAAAGGATTTACTTTTATCTGACTTTCTTAAGGATCATATTTTTACCAGAAATTAATACCTCTGTACTCAGCCCTTCAGGCTTGTTTTTCAGCTCTTTAGACTGGAGAGATTGATTGAAACCACTGCTTTGGCAATGCTCTCTGACGTATCTTTATTTCCATATTGTCCTGAGGACATTTCTGTCTGAGTTCCTGTTAGGCCATGCTCCACACTTAGGAAGTCCAGAGAGTGGGTTGTTTTCTGAAGGTATCTTTTGAAGGCTTAGCCTCTTTACAAGGTGATCTTTACAAGCTGTTACCAGACGTGATCCTGCTATAAATCCTGCTATAAATGCCCACTTGAAAAACCGCAAAAAGACTTGGAGCAGGTTGTAGGGGGGTAACTAACAGCTTTCTGTGCTTAGGGGATGTGAAAATTGAAAAAGAAATAAATCAACAACAATCCAGTACCTGAGAAGGTCCACACACTGAGCTCTGGAGGAGATTCCATAAGGCTCAGCATAGAAGCATTACTGAGCAGAGCTGTATCTGTTCCCTGGGCAAGTGGAAGCCTTCACTTTGAAAGAAAATATGCACTGCCATTAGAAAAGAGAACTTGTTCAAGACATGGTCGTTTATAAAGGGTGTTTAAGCCATTTGCAGTTGGGGGGGGGTGTGAAGCAAAAGCCTTTCAGCTGACCTGTTAAAACACTTTTTATTCTTGAAAGCAGAGAGTAATGATTCTCTAGATGTGAAGATAAAGACTTCCTAAATGTCATTTGAAAGGCCAGGGTGATGCATTTATTTAACTTTTGCTTCTTGGAAATAGATGAAAGCAAGAAATTCCAGGCTTTCTTTAAAAACAGGTTTCCTTAGGCTTGCAAAGGAGCATTTAAAATCTGCTCAAAATCACTTTGAAATGTGTAGACCCCTTGAGATTCCAGTCCTGGAAAAGTAAGAAAATGCAGTTTTCTTTCTGCCCTCTGTTTCCTTTCTTATTGGTTTTCTGGTTTGAGAAATTGCACTTTTCTATAAAGGAAGTAATTACAGCACATGCTTTCCTGTGTCCTTTGTTATTGCAGGTGCTGAGGATGTTGTGATGGCATTTTCCAGGTCAGAGACAGAAGACAGAAGACAGTAACTACGGGATACCTGAACACCACAGAACTGGAGAGGACTGTGAGATTCGTGAAGATAGAGGAGGATGGCTGAGCATTAACAAGTTCCTTTGCCCACCCTAGTTGTTCCTTGATGTTCCTTCTCCTTTGTAATTCTGTTTCCCTTTGCCCAACCCTCAGAATGCATCTCACAGCCATCTAATCCTGTAAGTTTTGGCTACTCAGCTGGGCTGTGTGAATTAAGGACAAAGCTAAAGGTGTCTTAGATTTGGCTCCAGGGGACAGGCTGTGATTGGCTAAAGGAAGAGTGTTTCAAACTTGATCAACGAAAACCTTGTATCTCATGTTTTAATTTCTATTTTAAAGGAGGTCTCTTGACATCCTGCTTCTAATGAAGCTTTTCATGCTGTGGTGCTTATTTAGGTCAAACTTGTGAATTTCAAGAGGGTTTGATTTGGCTGCAGTAGAACTGGAAGCTACTTGTGATGGGTTGATGATGCAAACGCTTTCTCTTCAGGTGGCTTNGAGGGGGGACAAATGTGCTTTGCAGTATTTATTACATCTCCACACGTATGAACGCTTGCTTTTGGGGGTTTGATTTGGTATTGGAATTGGCTTTGAAATCATGGGTTTGGTTTCCTATTGGCCGCAGTGTTTCTGATGCAATCAGTTTTTCCATAGTCATCTGCTCTGTGGCCTCAAGCTCTTTTGGGAGCCTGTGTCGAAAACATATTTAGTTCAGTAAGTCTACCTGTTGAAGCTGGAACATGGAGCTCACCAGCTGTTCCATGCTGCTGTGTGGGGCTGTGCTGGGAACTCCCGTAGACCTGGCTGTGCGGGTGGCTTCTCCCTTTGCTTCTGACAGAGGAGCTGTAGATATTTTGCAGGAATTGCAAGAGTGAGATCTATGGCTGTGACATGAATTTGCCAAATTTGTATAGAGAATATGTGAACTTGTTTAAAATAGTACAGATAGCTCCACTTTAACCTTTTAATTGCTGCACAAGACTAGCTCTCACATTAGGAAAAAGATTAACAATCATGAACTTCAATTCAACTTGCACTGGCCTTTAATAAACTGAAGTTGCTAGTCACTTGAAAAACTGTATGTGGTTTGGCTCCTTGCAGCTGTTTGGTGACATGAAAATTACCTGGATTCAAAGCTAATGGTTGGACTTGATGATCTTAAAGGGTCCCTTCCAACCAAAGAGCTTGTGATTGTGTGATCATACCTTTTCATTAGGCACCGTGCCTAGAGGCAGGAGCACTGCGTTAAGCTGTCCAGTAGTGAGTGTCCAGGTGACACTCAGGTTTACTCTTCCAGTGATTGCAGGGCCTTAAACACACACACACACATACAACCTGACAAACCTGTAGCGAAGCTCCTGAAGTGCACTGACTGTTCAGGAATCTGCACATCACATATCTAGCACTGCTGCCTAAAACCTAGCACTTCATTTTCTCTCGTACGTGCAGATTGGTTTTACACTACTTCAGACCTTCCTGTGGGTTGCACTGACTTTAAAATGTTTCAAAAACAAAGATTCAATTAAAGCAGGACTCCATTCACCTCTTTCTGCTTCTTTTCGTATGGTTGTGAAGTTTTTGAAGTAACGCTTTTGGGATCTGACTGTGACAACGGGACTGTTTTTTATGACGAGAGATTGTGATGCCAGGATGCTGTGGTGGTCTCAGAATGGGGAAAAAAGCTTGAGAGAAACCATGGAAGAACGGACTTGTGAGCACAAAGAGGGAAATGAGCTTGAACAAATAAATACGGTGCCATGAGAACAACTGTACATCTGTTTGTCAAAAAGATCCTTTTCATTCAGTTGCAGCTTTGTAAAGTTCGACGTGAAAGTAAATCTTTACCCCAGTTCGGGGCCGGATAAGAAGTGTCTTTATTAAAATAAACCAGGAATGAACCCAAAAGATTCTTTATGTTTTGACCTGGCTGTCAAAGAGGCAGTTTAATTTTAACTTCAGTGCAAAAGGGGGTGGGTATTACAGGGTTAATGTAAGGAGTCTGTGTGTATGGGCTGCTGACTGGATGTATGAGGTGGCCTGTCATTGTCAGGCTGTGATGCATCCTCCATGTAAAGCTTTTCAAGGAGAAAAAGGAAGCGCTTATGTGGTTTCATCTTTTCACTACAGAAGTCATGTTTGGGGGGGGGAATGCAGTTTTTAATAGCTGCTGCTGGTTTTTAGTGATTTGTTAGACTGTTCAACCATCACATGGAATATACTTGCTTTATCTTTGTGTGGAAGTCTTCCAGGTAGACTCCAAACATGGAGCCCTGAGTAAGACCTTGACAAGGATGTACTGAGAGAAGCCAACATATTGTATAACCATATGATTTAGAAACGGGAGGAGATGGAGATGCAGAGAAGATTTGAGCTTCCTTTGTTACTTCTGTGTTTTCCCTCATTCCAATGCTGATTTCTTAACTCTAAATCAGGGCTGGAAGATTGGTAATAAGGAATTCATATATAAATAAGAAATGCCTTGTTTTACAGGTCAGAGGTGAGGATAGATCTAAACTGAAATGGAAAAGGCTCCACAGCTCGGCCGCCAGCCAAATAGAGCTCAGGCATTTGGTAAGGGGGCATCAAAGCTTTCGAGGCAGCTTCCACAAAACCAAACATCCTTGGTGGTCTTTTTGGGAGGCATGTTCCTTTAGTTATTCAACATGTGCTGTTGTACTGCTTCTCTTACCAAGCTTGTCATCTGCCTCTCCTTTAACAGAGTTTTCCAGAGCTTGAGGAAAAGATTTAGGGCTATATCAGATACTCTTCATCTCTCACCACATGGGCAGCAGCAGTTCCTGTCTGTAGGTCACTGTGCCTGTGCACCACTCATACAGGCCTTTAGATTGATTCTCCCAGGTCCTACCATAAACACTGGAGTAACAGAACATGTCAGCTGACAGCACAGCAACACATTGGAAGGAGCTGGACTGCAAATTAAACCAAAATAGGCTCTTCAGATTTTTTTGTTGCTATTCCTTCCCAAGGTAAGTAGTTACTGAAAGTCTCCTCTTGCCTGGCCAGTGCCCTGTGTGAACATTTACTGTTCAATCAGTTTCAGTCGCGTAAGGTCTATATTTCTACCTCAATAGCACTTCTGGCAAAGGCTATAGATGAAATGGCCCATGAAATTCAAAGACCCCTGTTACCTAGAGAAGAGATCGTCCTAAATAAGACCTCAGGGTCACACGTGGGATACCTTTCTATAGCTATTGAGAATCTGTCAGGAATTTGAGCTGGGCCATGTCTAAACTTAGCAGTGTTTTATCATGCAAGAGGGGGAAAAAAATAAAGGCCAAAAGCTGAAAGCTTTGAATCAGATTTATATAGCGTGTGTTAGAAATTATTTCAAGGAGGGTGTACTGAGTGCCGAGGCAGTGAGGGGATTGTGTGATTTCCATAACTTTAACATCACTCCTTCGGCTTTGTTTCTGGTCTTTTGCCTCCTAAAGGACTGTGTGACTGAACTGGCAGGAAAAAAAAGCTGCAGGGCACTGGGACCAGCAGAAACCAGCAGTGTGCAGTGAGAAGAGTTTCTAGAGGTTTAAGAAATCTTCAGTTGTATTCAGTCTCTACAAGAGCCCTTAGTGAGTAAACATCAGTTCCTCACTGCTTTTCATCAGTAACAAAGCGTTCCACTGCTTAGTTGTTAATAAAGAACTTTTAAAAAGCTTTGTTAGAATTGCAGAATAGTGTAAGAGTAACAGGAGCACTGAAGTGTTGTGCTTTTGCTGCCTTGGTGGGATATTTGCTGAATGCTGTTGGTTTCTAAATCAGCTGACAGCCATATGGTACCCAGCCTCAGCATCAGCCTATTCAACACTGAGCTGAAACCAGACCTATTTCTTCCTCTGCTCTGCCGTCAGTGGTGTGTGCTGTGTGCAGAGCCATTCCTTTCCTGGTCAACTCTCCACAGGAAATTTGTTTTTTACATTTCTTTTGGGTGAAAAGGAAAAGAAAACTGGCTTTTAAAGGTTTGAAAAACTGCCCACACGTGTTTGCTGGACAGACATTATCCTTGTAGCTTCAGGTGTAGCAGGATCGATTTGCTGTAGTGTTTGAGTCCTGCAAATGTTGTATCCTATGTATCTGTGACTTCTCCAGAGCTGTAGTAAATAGGTCACTGGATTGCTGTGGTTCTTCCAGATCAGTCTTGGACTTGCTGTGTAAATGCAGCAAGTCTACACAGACCCTTTGCCTTACAGTTTTCCCTAAACCCCTTATTACCAGAGTTCTACAAATAGAAACTTGCTGTATAACAGGGAGGAGCCTTGTTATTGCTTAGCGATGTAGGAGAGCAGCTTGGATCTGTTCCCCATCAGACTGTAGTAGGTTCCCATACAAAGAGAAAAGAAATCACCTACCGTCTTCTGAGCTCTGCTTTCATTTTCTCTGCAGCTGATTTGCCCTAAGCAGAATTCCTGTGGTATGTTATAAACAACCTGGCTAGTTTCCTTTGTAGCCTGAAGCACTTCAATATTGGGAGTTGTTTATTTTGGTAAAGAGAAAAGGTTTTATTTTTTTAAAGCTTGATAACCTGCCCTGCTTACAGGCTGCCTCATGTATGGGCGTGAAATAGTTCTGTGCACAGAGCCGTTTGTTCTCTTGGCATTTTCCAGGTTCACTCTCCTGGCTGCTAAATGTTAATCTGTGACCAGAGGCCTGTGAAACTTATGAAATAAAACTTTCAGCCCTCAGTTTTTCACTTTGGATGACTAGCTGCCCTTTTTCTGATGCACTTCAGATGCAGTAATCCCTGCAGGGTCAGAAGAGGATCCTCTCTCTGCCCTTGATAGGAGCAGCTGAAGACACTCAGTCAGTGCACGGCAAGTTTCTCTCCCCACATGCCATGCATGTCAATGCCTCACAGCACCTGAACTCTTTGGACCCCTGGTAGAAAAAGGCCCCCTTATTCACTCCACAAGGAACACATCTGATTAATTTTATTTCTTTTTCCCCCAAGGCTGTAAAATATTTCTGCTTAACCTTGTTACTTTCAGTTGGTTGAGCTGAATTCCTAAGGTTACATCTGTGTTCTGCGTTGAGACTTACAACATTAGGGACCCTTCAAGTAGATTTATCCTAGAATCACAGAATGCTTTGGGTTGGAAGGGACCTTCAAGGTTCACCTTGTCCAACCCCCCTGCAGTGAGCAGGGACATTGCAGTTGGAGCAGGTTGCTCAGAGCTCTGTCCAACCTGACCTGGAATGTGTCAAGGGATGGGGCTTCTACCACTTCTCTGGGCAGTGTTCTCCAGTGTTTCACCACTGTGTGTGCACGCTGCTTTGTGACAGATGTTTTTGGGAGTTTGTTAACTGTGTGAAGGGGGTAGGAAGGATTCCGCTTTACAGGAGCGGCTTTGGCTGCTATTTGTTATGCACATACCTTTGTCCTGTGAAGCAGAAGAATGCATGGAGTTACCTGATCATGCAGTGACACAGAAGCTTGTGTTGCTGCTGACTCTGCACTGTAATCCATTTTCAAGCTTTACTTGTGACCTCCTAATCAGAGGGCACAGCGCAAATTGCCCTGAACGTGATTGGAATGGACAGTGGTAGCCAAGTTATTTTCCTTCAGTCTTTTGTCAAGTATCTCAAGAGCCTGGAGCAGACTGGCATTAACTGTGTGTCGCCCAGTCCATGTCTGCAGTTAATGCCTGACATGTCTTTCCGATGCCTGATCACAGCTAGGCATGGAGTTCTCTTGTCTGAGTAGAAGATTCTGTACTCTATGGTTTATCTTTTAATGGCTAGGTCCTGCAAAATCTCTG
The DNA here is from genome assembly GCA_013397515.1 of Upupa epops. Taxonomy (NCBI): domain Eukaryota; kingdom Metazoa; phylum Chordata; class Aves; order Bucerotiformes; family Upupidae; genus Upupa; species Upupa epops. Next base: position 208,324 of record VZRI01012515.1, read on the forward strand.
ATGTGTGTGTGTGAGGAAGAAGATAGTGCAGGTCAGGAATGGATGAATTTCTGTAGGTGGAAGCATAAGAGGAGGATTGTGCCTCACTGTTACGTTCTCATAAGCTTCTTTGTGCCTGAATAAAGAAGGTAATTAAACCAGACGGAATCTTAAGCTTTTGACCTGCCTCACCAGCAGCTCCAGACTTCACAGGCTCCCTGTGAAGGAACCTGGGCTGCGTGCTGGTTCTGTAGTGTGCTGAGCCGCTCGTACCATATGGCCATAGGGTAGAGCCTTTTGTTTTAGTCTGGCCTTGACCTTGAGGTCACGGTCTTCTGAAACTAAATGGGACACTTGAGCTTAGCCTGGCTCCTCTAGCTACATCAGCATTTGTAATTTATCTTTCCCCTCCTTTCTCTAAATGTAGCAAAGTCTAGTTGTCAGAGGACTGACAGAGCGGTAGAGGGAATTAAATCTTTTCACTTTCAATGCCATTGTCAAGAGGAGATGGCGTGACTTAAGTAATTGAGAATTGCTAGATAACTGCATACCAGTATCAAACAGGAAAGGCTTACTGAAGTGTTTGCAGACACCAAGACCAGCAGAGCTAAAGTATGTACCTGCTCTAGTGAATAGCATGGTAACACTGCTACATATGCAAAGATACACAGGTTCTACAGAGGGCATCCTTTCCTCCATCCTTGGATGTTTAAATAGAGTTTGTCAGGAGAAAGCACCGTGGCTTTACTGGGGAGATGGATCACAGCACATGAGGACGTTGACACAGTAAGGTGACCTGGCAGTGCTTACAGCTTCAAGTCAACACCTTGAATTCAGCTCAGACAGAAAAACGTTAACTTCAGCTGTATTGGGCTGCCATAAAGCTACAGAAATACTCCTGAAACACAAGTGCTGTTAGATAGCATCTAGGGATCATAACATTCAGTCCGCAGGACTGGGTGGTGACTTGGTTGAGCTTCACCCATGAGTAAATTAGCTCTCTAATTCTAAAATTACACATCCTGACGTCTTTCAGGAGAGGCCACACTGATTCTGTGATCTGATGGAAAGGGTGTTCCACCACCTGCAAAGGAAGAAGAGGTCCTGTGTAGGGTTTCTTTAGTCTCATGTCTTGACGGAGTGCAGAGTTGGTTCCTGTCTGGACCTGAATAAACCGTTCTTGCTTAGAGCTACTAGAAAGAGAGGGGGAGTAGTAAGTGGGGGGAAAGAAGGAGATTAAAGGGGAAAGCACAGTAGGTTATAAATGCATTTTCCTCTGTGCTGGAGGTTAAACAATATTTTATGCATGTGACAGAGATCCTGTGATTAAGGAGCTGTCAGGCAGAATGAGAGCTGGGCAGCAAAGGGAACAGAGACGCTTGAGGGAAAAGAGTATAAAGATGTTCTAATGCTGAGCTAACTCTCTTGTGCATATCTAGTGTCTGATGTGTGGCTTTGTGTGCCTTTCACTGAAAAAAAAGGCTATTCTACAGATAGTTAAGGGATTTTTCCCCTTCATTGCTCAAGTATCTTTTTCTGGCTGAGATGTCTTGCTGGTTACTGTTGACTATCTCAGAAAACTGTAAAAAAAACCCCTCTATTCACTGCTGCTTCAGGGTCTAGGATTAGACTCCACAGAATGACACATGGTAATCTTGCACATAAATTATGGCTTTAACAAATGGCAAAGATGTCACATTGTTCCATTTATCCTGTTTACAGTTGCTCCCAAGCATCTTGCTCAGTTCAAGGACTCCTCAGTTGTGGCAGAGCCTCTGGAACTTTAGCTGTCATCGTATACCTCCTGTTGGGTGAGAACTGGGCATTCGGTCTCATTTTTAGATCAGGTCAATAAATACTTGACCTATCCAAGCTGTATTTGAATGTAACGTTAGACAGACACCAGTCATTCCCAGAGGCTCTTCCTCACGCTGCACAAAGCTGGCTGAGTAAGCGGAGCTCCAGACAGGATGATATGCCTGTCTCATCTCATAAGCTTTTTACTTCCACTCAATGGGCAATGTATCATCGAAGCAGCAGTAAACACGGACAAACGCGTGCTGTTAGAATGCAGGGCAAAGCCTGGTGCTTCAGTCATTGATCACAACATGGGATTTACGGCCCCCGCCCCCCGCTTCCTTTGCAGACTCCAGTGTCTTTCCACTTATTCAGCTGCTCCACTTTTGGCAGACACCGAAGAACAGTGGATAGACCTGGAGAAAAGGTAAGAAGTCTTACGTCAGAGCCTCATTGTCCGCACTGAAAAGAAAATCTGAAACGTTAAAAGGTGCAGGTGGATTGGGAATTCACGGCTGCTCAGTGCTTGTCTGCATAATAAACTGGTCCTTGGGATCCTGCTGGGTCCAGCAGAGGTTGATCCCACAGAAGTGTGCACATAACCTATAGAAAAGAACTCGCTAGAAATGTTTTCTCTTTCCTCTGCAAGTGGAGGAAACCATGGAGTTAACAGTCTCGTGGACACATTAAAGCAGCATGTTGGAATGGGGCAATTACTCTAAATCACTCAGATTCACTCAGATACATTGGGTTAGATGGGAGTGGGGGGAACAACCTTCATGCTGAGTACAAACCGTGGTGATGTTGGTTCTGCTGAATGCATGAGCCCGAGCTCCCAGTGTGTGTTTGTTTCCTGCTGAGTTAAGACAATGCAGCTCCTTGCTGGCTCCCTTTTAAGGTTAATATGTTCATAACACCTATTCAGCCTGTACAAACCCCACTGAACAGAGTTCTGCTGTTTTCCTGCTGCTGGTTGGTCTGGCTGAGTCAGTGATAGAAACAAACCTGTTTATCTTCAGTACATTCCCACAACACTATTCCACTTCTTTAACACAACCTCAGGGCACTTTAACCTCCTTTCTACTGCAGAGCAGCAATGGAAAGCAGCTTCTAGCTTTAAAAACAGAAGACAGACTGTCCTTGTAGGGAGACTGTCTGCCTTGGAGCTCCCCACGGGGAGGCAATCGGCTCCTGCTGTTGGCAAGGAGCTCTTGCTCACTCGGCAGCATTAATCAGGGCTGACTGTTCCTCTTAATCCTCTGATCCCCTCCATACGGAGGAGAACACAAGCGTTGCCTTTACGTGCTATGCTCCCCTTCTCTGAAAATAGGGCCGGCTCCACAGCTTGCAGTAGGCAGCGATTAGATGGGTGGGTGATCAAAACATGATTAGCAAATCTGCAATTAGAGTGGAGGCCAGGAGGGCAGTGGCTTATTGCAAGGAAGGGTCACAACTGGTATCTGTCAGAAGGGAAATAAGCATGTGAAATGACAAAGGGTTTAGCTGTGCTCTTGTCTGGGAAGACTGAAACAGTCAGGGCACTGCTAGGAGGAAGCTAGGAGCACTGAAATTACAGAGGAAGAGCAAACAAACTGAAAGGAAAAGGTTTTTTATCCTGTACCGGACTTTAAAGCACTGGGGATGATTTAGGTAGCTAAAACATTGTCTCAGAAATTGGGACTTATGCATCAATTCTAAATTTCCTCCTAGACACTTGGTGTGAGCGGTGTTACAGGAACTTCATTGTGTCTTCAGCAAACTGACAGTAAAGGTATTGCCTGTGCCTGGCAGAGGCTAGCAATGTTTTTAATATATCTGTGTGCAAAATGCTCGGGGACTGTGTGGAAAATACCTAGCAAAGCTGCAGTGCTGCTGCCAGATGTGATGAATTCGAGCAGGCCAGAAGTGCAGAGGGCTAGGGATTCACATCAGATACTACAAGCAGAGGAAGAACGGTTTGCTTGAAGCCAGTTGCAAGAAGAACAATGGCATGTTCTTAGCTGGGTTTTGTTGTCTTACAAAAGCTATGGGAAGTGGAAAATAAAGTAACTAGACCTCTCTCTCAGCAGAGCAGTTTAGTAAAATTGATTCATTTTTCCATAATGTTCACAGCTCCGGAGACAGCGCAACCGGGCCCATGTGCTGCACCATGCCATTCACTGTGTTCTCAGGAGCAGGAGGCACTTGCGTGTCCTGATAGGAATTCTAATACTGAGTGATGAACATGCCAATTATAACAATGAGATGCAGGTAGATCTGTGAAACATAATCCATGGTCCAGATCCTGGAAATCACTTCAGTGATACCAGCCCGTGTAAGTGGGGTCTGTGCAAACAGAGGGACTTGTTCTAAGGGCTCTGGCTGCAACATCGCTCCTATTGTACAGTCCCACTGAGCTTCATTCAGCTCATGCATGGCTTGGGGGAGGAAGTGGGTAGTTTGAGTAGGGAGACTTACATGCACTTAAGAAGAAAACTAGGCAGCTGGTTTTAAAGTCCAGTCACAATCAATAGCACTTCATTCAGTAGTTAAAGCAAATAAAAACAGGGTGACCTAGGAATCAACCTTTAGTCATCTGATATGTGTGCATGCAGAAGGTTAAACAACAGAGTTAAGCTTGTGAGAAATCAACTGTTGCCAAAGGGCTGGGAATATGAACCTAGGTTCTTGTGCCATTAAATCAGTTCCTCTGCCTGAAACTCTGGCCCAGCAAGCCAGCCCTAGACATAACGTGATTCTTTCCACAGCCCCATGGCATGACATGCATTGCACAGCACGGTCTTGCTATAAATCTGGCAAATAGAATTGCATGGGCAATAAAAAGCCTTTGCTCTAAATGCTTTCTCTATAGACAGCTACTCAACACAGTGACCTTTATTTATTTGGGTCTTTTAAGACCATTATTAAAAGATACATGTAGGCAAATGTTTAAAAATACCCTGTTTCTAAACGGCTGAGCTCTGCAGAAAATCTAAGCAATGTAAGGTGAAGAAGTAAAATGAGTTCTGACCCTCTGGGTTGAGCCATCTGGTTTTTGAGCCTCTCAGTTGCTGCAGGATAATTTTATTTCATTTACCTACAAACAGCCTACAATTAAAGCTAACGGGCTCCTTTCCACGGTCTTCCATAAACTGGTTTCTGTGCTGACCTTTCTTCCAGTGTCCCTCAGGAGGTCAATAAAAGGGGTTCTGGCAGTGGGAAGGCCAGCGCTGGTGTCTGGCTGAGGCTTGGCTCTTGTTAGATTTGGTCTGCTAGCAACACTGAAACAAGGAGATGCAAGTTTTCTCATGTGAATGTGGTTACACGGGACTGTGGCTTCAGCTTCCCAGACTGATTACAAGGACTGGAAAGGAGCAGTACTGAAAACAGACAAATATTGAACAATCTGGTGGTTTTCTGGCATTTGGCTGTTCCTAGCTCCTTGTGCCCTGTGTCAGTTCGAAGGCTACTTCAAGCACAAGTCTTTAGACTAAACATTTGCTACAGAAGAGCTGTCGTTCTAGGAAGTGTTGAGCATCTTCAGGAAAACCCCTGCATTCCAGCAGGAAAGACAACAGCTTTGCAGTCTGTATCTTTGTGAATTTTCTGATTGCAGGTTAATAAGGAAGCCAGAACACCTGAAAAAAGAATTCAGCATGATAACATCACAGCCTAGAAGAAAGGCAAGGGTTTACAGTATTCAATCAAAACACATCCTGCAGAAACTATAGATAAACCTGGACTTTCAGTCAATGAATAGTGAAGTAGGCATCACGGTAATATGTTTGTGCTCTTGTGTAATACTCTTGGTTCTGAATATTTCTCAGTCTATTTAAAATACTACCTGTCTCAAGATTCGTTTGGAAATTGAGACTGGCTGCTGATGGTATAGATGCAGGGAATTTAGAAATGCTGTCTTTTAAGTGAAATTAATAATACTCTGACTTTCTAGCAAGGTTTTCAGCCTGGAATCTCCAAGTACTGTACAAACGGTTAATGAAGTCTGCTACCTCCTCATGGAATAGACAAGAGGCATTAAATTGAGAGGATAGATGAGGCATAGCAAGGGTAAGGGACTTGTCAGTGGTGTCTTCAAGAAGAGAACAGAGTAGCCCTGTCCTCTCTCAAAATCTTACCTTTTATAGTGAGATTAAGAGCCCTGTGTACTCTAAACAGAGTCAGCACTATTGGGTTTTAAGATCAGTTTTGGGGTTTGGACTGTAGAGGAAATACTTTTTGCCAGTGTCTAGAGAGAGCCCTTTAAGGATTCTGGTCTAGTAGACAACCACTGAAAATAACAAATATTCCAGATGGTGTTTTCAGGAAAGGCAGAGCAACCTTTTCCAATACGAGTACTTGCCTGCTGAGGCTTTATTCCATTTCTTCCTCAAGGGACTGGAAGGCAGTGCAGTACAATACAATAGAGCAGGGGGAAGAGATTCCCAGTAATGAAGGCAGGAGCAGTTAAAGGTAGTTTACCATCAAAACAAGTCTCACATTTCCTTACTGGTAAAACTTGTACCAGGCTGCAGTAAGTGATGAACATCCACTGTCTGTCTCTGGGAGGGAGCAGGTGACATTCCTGTTGTGGGGTGACACCCCTGTTTTCCTACACATGCAGACCCACTGCAGTTCTGGCCAGAAGGGATTTGGGGGAGAGATGCTGAACAACTTTTACCACATTTCTAATCTTTTGTAGGAATCACAGAATGAAATGCAGAATGTGTTGGGCTGGAAGGAGCCTCCAAAGGTCATCTCTAACAGATTGCCCAGAGCCCTATCCATCCTGACCTTGAATGGCTCCAGAAGACAATATTTTGCTCCTCTTTTCCTCCTTTCCCTAACAACCACTTGCAGAAGGAAACTACTGGATTTCTTTCCACACTGGGACTTTTTCAGCCACGGCAGCATATCCAAGCTAGTGGAGACTCAGGTTTGCTTGGAGAGAAAACGATAGAGAAAAACTAATTTGATTACAGAGGAACAATAATTTTCCCTGGAGGAGAAAACCTCAAAATCTTTGAGGTGGTGTGAAGTACCTACTTAATTTAGTCAAATCTACCCACCGGCTTCTCTTACAGTAGTGACTGTTTTATTTTGTTATCTCCTTTAACATTTCCTTGGAATATTTGGATATTGCTTGTTTGTGGCTGCTCTGTGCAGTTTTAAACCATCTTGGTTGCCCCTTGGTAACTTGTTTTGCTAAATGTCATTGAGTTTCATAGAAGTCAGCAGGAGATTAAAGACCTTGGTAACTGTGAGCCTTTGAAGAGCAGCAATGACATTGCTGGAAGAGCTACGTGTGGCAGTACCAGCCTAGTCCTAATGGCCCTGCTGCTTCAGCCAGTGGTTATAATGCTGGATACACAACTGGAGGTTTGTAATTTGGTTTCCTTTTAGAAGTCTGAGCTAGATTGCAGCCCGACAGGAGAGCATCTGCTTTTCTTTTTGCTGTACAACATTGCTGGAACTTGTGGGTATTAGCTCTCTTAAAACCTTATTGCTTGATTTTATTTATATGTAATCATTTGGCTCCTTTTACCTCTAAAAAATTGGTTATCTAAATAAAATGCGAGAATATTGTCTAACAAAAGGGGAAAATAAAGAGTGTAATTGTGTTAATTATCAGAATACCAGACATGTAATTAATATGCCACAGGAACAAAGAGCACATGTACTAATAGCACATAATTGTACTTAAACTACACCCTTGGTAGAAGTCTTTGCAATGGAACTGTTGTGTTTGTGCTCCTTTTCAAATTAGCAATAAGGAATAAATTAACATCCATTTTCTTGCCCATACAAAGACAGAATCATATTGTGGGGCAGGGTAATGAATTCAGAGAATGCCTTTACATTCCCATATGGCTCTTAGGGAGGGGAATATTCACGCACATGGCTGTTCTCTTCCTTGTAGGAGGGCACGCAGAGAGAAGAGGAAAACCTCATTGTATGACCAGATGTTTGCTGAATACCATGATCCTAGAGAATAATAGTTGAAAACAAAACCCTGCAAGCTGAATAATTGCAATGATGTTACCAGTACCTGGTACAGAGCGTGAGTTGGTTTATTCGTCCTCTTGTACATAGTATGTTACTGTATTTTATGTTGCCAGATAGCTAAGTAGGTAGAGTAGGGTCTAGTCACCGACCCAAAGGGGCACCCATGGTAGAACTGGAGAGGAAACCCATGATTCTTCACTCTTATTTTAATTGAGTTAGGGGATAATTAGTAAAATAACTTCATCCTAATGCTGTTTCACTTGCTGCAGTCCCTCTCTGTTTTTAGCAGTGTCTTACTAAGCATTACGGTGGTTTCAGGGACTTAGGAAACCTCAGTAAACCTTCAAGCGAGGAAATACATTTTGAAGAAATAGGCTCAGTCATTCAGATTAAAACCTACATTGTACTGAGGTCCTTCAGCATTGCTTTTGAGCCAGGCTGCTCAAGGTATTTCAAGGTATTACAGTATTTCTTCATTCAAAGTATTTCAAGGTATTGCAGTAGTTGTTAATTTTACCTCCCCTCTTTGTGCCCTGATATGCAAATAGAAAGCCTAGAAATCCTGTCGTATTCAATTGCAGTGCACCTGTCACCACAACACCCAGACACCTGCCTTTCTACTTCACAGAACTATTGTGAGGGTGCATTAATTAATGCTTGTAAAATGCTTGGAGTTCCTAGGATGGAAGGTGCTAATGAGTTGTAAAATATTATAATGCTGGTGCAGGATATTCAGTCTCTCTCTTTGTAAGGAAGGACTTGCATCTTGCCTTCACTGACTTCATGCTTCTAGATGTGTATTTTGCAATAGAACGTAACTCTAAACAGGGAGGGGCGGAAAGGATTGACCAAGGTATAAAGATTGCTAGTGCTGCTCCTTTTCTTCTGAGGAAGCTGGTGGGTTTTATGTCCTCATTGAATTTCCTTTTTTGTCTCTCTGATGAACCTGTACTTCAATGGCTTGTTGAGAATTCTCTGAACGTTCAGAAATGTCAGGGGAGAAGATTTTCTTCTTCAGATTGCCAAGGCCTTCATTTGCATCCCCTAAATCAATTCTCATACATGATCAAAGCAGTTCTGGAGATTTTCAAGTATGGGGAAAAAGAGTCCTCTAATTCTTTCCCTTCTAATGTATACAGTCAGGTTCCAGAGCACTAAAAATATATATTAAAAATGAAATACAACAATCATCATCCACCAGATCTATACATGTGATTTTTATTCTTCTTTATGTTTCTCTCTTTATGACCACAATTGTGGCTATTGGGAATAGAAAGGCTAGAAAAGGTATAATGGATCAGCTACGTCTGCTTTCTCTTCCTGCTGGTAGGGGCATTACTCTAGCATGTTGTGGAGTTTTCTTTTGACCCAAAAGATGCTGTTTCTGCCTGTTGCCCTACAAGAGTGCTCTGAGGTTCCATAGATCTTGTTGTGAAGAGTTAAATATTTTTATATTCACCTTGAATTATCATCTTAGTGTCATTGTTGTTCATTCTCCCTGCATGGCTTGCGCTAATAAAGCCGTATCAGAACAAAACAATACTGCAATTCACTTTCCCAAAACACCTTGGGATTCTCCTTTGCTTTTCTAGTGGGAGTGGGAGGAGCTAGAGTGGAGCTGTAATACAGCTTCTCAGAAACTGCTCTGTTGTTGCCTTCATCTAATACTTTGCTTGGCTGTGCATGCAGCTCTCTCATGAGCTTAATTACTGCATAGTCTCTATGGCAATTGGTTCCCTTTCAGAAGTGGTTTCAGGGCAGCTGTGATAAACCAACTGCTCACTAGAGGAGATAAAACCAGGTTCTGAGCAACAACTTCCCATTAGAAGTGATCATCATCTGGAAACAAACTGGTATGTAGAGATGAATTGCACAGAGATGAAAAGAAGCCCACACATACTTCCAGCCTCTTCATTTACAGACCAGACCATGTTTTCAACTCAGCTCTGTACTGTTTGACCTCCCCTTTTGAACAAGAGGCCAAATCTGAAATCTAGAAGTATTGGTGCTTAATCACTGTATATGCAACATCATTTATGAACCTGAGGTCTAAGCATCACATCCAGATCTGCTGTTGACTCATAAGCGAGCCTATCTTGTTTCTCCCTGTGTGGATGGTACACACCGGCTTCCTTTGAGTAGCAAGCAGAGACATTCATTTTTCCTATCACCTTATCTTTTAGTTTCTGGCTGCTCAGCCTCCGTTCTGACAAGCACAATAAATGTGTCCTCCCAGCTCCTTGCAAGCTGGGCATTAGTCACACTGTGCATTTCAAGGACATCAGTCCGATAGTTTTTCAGCTACGGAAAACATGTTCTGCCATGAGCCATTTGTTCCGGGTTTGTTGCTTACCAGTAAAATAAAAATCAAGGGGTGGTTTGTATTTTTTTGGAACTTGAGAAACAGGTCAGAGAGTAGGAGGGAGATAGGTGGTAAAAAAGAAGGTGCTGAAGTTAGTTCTCGGAGTTTCTCTGCAATAATGGCATGTGGCACTTCAGAAAAAGTGAGGCTCCTCCACCAACTCATGAAAGGCGGTTACCTCTGGCAAACAGCACAGCTATTGTCTAACAGCAAATAGGGCTGGTGCACAGCAGGTCTCACACTGGGCAATTTAAACCACACTGAGTTCTGTGAAACAAAAGGTATTGGAGAGGATGTTGTACTTGCTGTACTTTGAGTTAAGTGCCAGTGGAACATCGATGGTGATATGGATCAGATTTGATTTGTGCTCTGCCACCTCCTGTAATATCTGTATCCTCAGCCACTGAACTGCCAGTTCAAACCACTTAGTCATCTGACTAAACAAAATCACCTAACTGGTCTTAAAATACAGACCTGAAGAATTATTTGCTTTACTGAATCAGTGCCTTAGTCACATATGACTCGGAGGAGTTTTGCTTAGAGAGTGAAACGCAATCAGTGCTTTCTCCTTCTTGGAAATTTCCTTGTTTCATCATGACTGATTCAGCTGATTAATTTGTCAGAGCTGGTGGCGTCACTGTGCAATAAATAAGCTTCATCTGGGCACAGCATTTCTTCTCAGTAAAAATGTCTCTCTTGAAGAGTTCTGCAGAATCAGTCATTTCAATCTGTCCTGATGGTAACCCCAAGTCCTCATTGGGGTGGAGGGCAATGTGCTTTGCCCTGCTATGATGTGCAATATAGCCCACATGGACTGCAGAGCAGGTCTTGCTCTTGACACTGTTTTCTGCTACACCTAATGGACCCAGCTTGGTCTCCAGTTTTAGGGTAATCGTTATTTTATAGAATGTGCTTTCAGGTATGTGTGTAGTTTTGCGTGCCAGCTGGCCACTGACTTACAAGCCCTCTTTAGATCCTTTTACAGAGACCCTCCAAGTTCTGTTTCCTAACCAAAACCTAGTATTGGGGCGAATAGGTTTGTGTGGTATCGTGTAGCCATCAATGGGCAATCATCTTGTAACTGATGATACCTTGCCTTGCAAATCTTCACTAATGGGGTGTTTCTTACTCGTGCATTAAGTGAGTAAGACTAATTTGGGTCATAATGAGCTGGACAGTCCTTCTACTCTCAATACAAAAGAAAAATAGATAATGCAGCATACTGTCAGCTGAAGCTGCGTTGGCAGAATGTAAAGAGTCAGCTATCTGGCAACAGATGGGCTCCAGGCTTCTTCTGACATGATCTGCCATCCAGCATATGTTAGACAGGCTGAGAAATCAAGGAGGTTTAGACTGAGGCTTTAGCTTTAGTTAAAAAAAGAAAGATGTCTTAGCTCTTGATAGAGCAGGTGGCCTACAGCACACAGTCAATGAAATAAAGAACTAACTTTGTTGCTTGGGTAAAGGATAGCTCCATAACAGGGTAGTAACTGGGGTATTGTTTGTTGTAGAGGATCACAGTGTGTTTCTCTTCAGATTCCTGTTCTGCTCTGCACACGCTCATATTAGCAAACATGCTTCAGACACAGCAAGAAGAGATGGTTGGTTTTGAGGACAGAAGCAGCAGTTGGTGGGAAGAACAGCTTGTCTTTGGGTATCCAAAAGCACTGGCTTGCTGCAGTCCAGATTCTATAAACTTGCTGAGACAACGATTGTGGGCATCGATGTTCCTGTCCTTAGTGACTGATCGCGGGCACTGAATCAGTTGGTTTCTCATCTTTGGTTGGCTGGGTCCACCCATGCTGAGGCTGGGGTAACCAGGGTAGTCAGCAAGGAAGGTATCAATGTGGGGTTTGTCTTGTGAGGGAGGGGGAGGTTTTTCCAGAGCAGATCAATGTTGGCATTTAAATTACATAGTGGTTTAAAATAAAGAAATGCCACATCTCTGGGATCCTGAACATTCTGGACTTTATTTTTATTTCACTGTGGGAGTGAAATGGCTAATAGGTACAAAGCATGAGTAGTCATATCTAATTATAACTTGGTTGCATTTTAGTTGTCAAAACTCCAATTGGGGTATTTTTTTTCTTCTATTGAAGCGTTTTCTGACAAAGTTTTGACCAAAGAGACTTCTCTGTTACAGGACAGGTTCCCCGCAACTTCATTATTCCTATGGAACTTCCTGATTTAGATAGCTCTTGTGAACGTTTCCAAACTGAACTAACATGTTTTTGCCTGAATAGTTGGTAAAACTGAGCTAAAAAAGGCTTCTCACTGTGCTGACTGTCTAAACTGAGCACCGCTGTCCCCTCACTGAGCCAGGGTTAAAGCTCCGTCCTGGTCTTTCTCTGTGAAATGAGCACAAAAGAAACCATGAGGTTTACATGCATGAACATGGAGAGGCATGGCAGTGCTCTGAGCAGTGTTTGTGCTTAAAGCAAACTCATTCCTGCAGGACTGAAGTTGTAGAGGTATGGAAAAACAGCAAGAAAGCGAGTGTTTCATGGTGCTGGTTCAGGCAGGTGTTGGCAGTTTGTTCTCTCTGGGATGATTCATTGATGCCTTGGAGCAGCCTTCCACTATCTGAAGGAGCTACAGGAAAGCTGGAGAAGGACTTTTTACAAGGGACTCTGGTGCTAGGACAAAGGGGGAGATTGAGATGAGATCAGAGGCAGAAATCCCTCCCGGGGAGGATGGTGAGGCCCTGGAACTGATTGCACGGTGAGGCTGTGGCTGCTCCATCCCTGGCAGTGTCCAAGGCCAGGTTGGATGGGGCTGTGGGCACCCTGGTCTGGTGAGAGGTGTCGCTGCCCATGGCAGGGCGGTGGTACTGGGTGAGCTCTGAGCTTCCTTCCAACCCACCCTGGGGTTCTAAAATTCAGAGACCGAGTTTCGTGCATCCTGCTCCTTGCTGCTGCTGGCCTGGCTTTGGATCTCTGTCGCGTTAGGTGCAACCGCGACGGCGAAAGGATTTGGACAGCTTGGTGCGGGGACTTCATCAGTGTTTATTTAAATCAGCTGTGCGGCCTCAGCGGGGCATCAGTTACGCCCTGATGACCAAGGGACCGCAGCTGCGGTCACACAGGAACAAAAAACCCCCAAACAACCCCCGAGCCCCCTGGCTGCGCCCATCTCACCCTTCGGGGAAGTGGCGGATGTGCAGGTACCCCAGTGCCTCGCAGCCGGAGCTCCTGCGGGGCCGGGATAGAGGCCCGGGAGGTCCTGGGGGGTTGTTTCTCAGCGCCCCGCACATGGGCTCTCCCGCATCCCCCGCGCCGATGGTTCGCTCCCTCCCCCGCCTGGCAACCAGCGCGAGGGGACCGGCCGCGCTCGCCGCCGCCATTTTAGGTGCCGCTGGCGGGAGGGCGGGAGGGGAGGAGGAGAGACCAGGCGAGCGGGNNNNCTGCGGAGGAGCCGGGGCCGCCCGAGGTAAACAGAACCGGAGCGATCGGGGAAGGCTGCGCAGCACCCTCGGAGTGGGAGGGCGGCGGGTCTGAGCCCCCTTGCCCGGAGGTTAAGCCATTTCCCGGGCGGACCCGCGAGTTAGGGGTTGGTGTCCTTGGCTGCCTCTGTCCTTTGGGATGGGGGGATGCAGGGGGAGACTTGAAAGGGGGTACGAGGGCGCTGGTCGCACTTCCCTGAGGCTGGCTGCGGCCCGCGGTGACCGTGTAGCACCTGCGGGGCGGCGGTGAGGGATGAGGGGGGCGGCGGTGGCGGGTCGTTCGCCGCTCTGAGCCAGTGTGTTCCCCCCGTCTCCGACACTTTCGTACCCCGAAGGTCGGTCTCGGCGGCCTTGGCCCGGCTGCGGGTTGGCCCCCGCCCGTTACATAACCGCTCCCGCAGGGCCCGGGGCCGTCACTTGTTGCGGGGGCGGAATGCAGCGAGAGCCACCGGCTGTATCGCTGGGCCCGGGACGAGCCCCGCGCTCCTGGGGCTCGGGAAGGCGTCGGGGAGAAGTCGCGCCCAGGCTCCGGGGACGAACTCGGTGGCCAGCGGTGTGGGAACGGGGAATAAGCCCACCACCTCCGCGATGAGCCCGGCCAGTGGGGCTCATTGGATCGGGATCGAGAGGAGCGATCCGGTTCTTCGGCAGCGGCCTGTAGTTATTGATTGATCTGGTGGAGCCGAGGCAGACGCATTGCAGGGCTCCTCCCGAGCAGATCGCAGCGAGAGCCCTGCGAGCGCCTCGTACCTGAAGGTTACCCTGGTACGGAGATCGCTGTCTGTGCAGGATGGGATTCGAGATGTTCGGTTTAATTTGAGCGTGGGAACGTGGCTTCAAAATGGCTTGTGAATGCATGGAAGGGAAGTTCTTAATCTTGAACAAAACCAACTCATTAGGGACTCATTCTGCTGCAGTTTCCCTAGGTAGGACTAAGAAGCTGCTGCTGTAGTAAGTATCTGTCAGCCGTTGAGGTAGTGGCCATGATTTATCACTGCAAGATCTCTTCAGTACAACCTATGCACTCTACTTGTCTTGGAATCATTAAATCAAAAGCTTACCACACCAGTGCAGAGTCTCAGTTTCACTGGATTGGTGGGCTTTTCTGTCATTTGAAATGATTAATAGAATTTAAGATTAAAAGCCCTTTTCAAAGGAGCTAATGTGTACTTGGAAGCAAATAGCAGATTTAGGTATCGTCCCACAGGACAGCTCTGGTAGCTCTTCTGTGATTTGTGCGAGGCTCTGCCTGTGTTCAGTACAGAGCTGCTGGGCTGCAGATCCTCATCTGTTAAACTTCCTGTATAGCTGAATTACGGTACAAGCTCTGGTTTGGGTTAGGATGTGCCGTTGTGACTTTAGTCCTCGCAACGTTTTAGCTGCTTTGGGTAGGTCTGTTAACAGTGTTCTATGAAGATGTGCTTATCGACAGGTAACCTCAGGAGAACGCCTGGAAAGCTGCCACGGCAGCTCATTCTTATTTCCCGGTTGCTAGCTGAAACATTTATGGTCAACTTTTCCTGCTCTGTTGTCAGGTCCCTTCTTTTTTTCCAAGCACAGCTTCATTTTTTTTCATCTGTGACTTTAAAAGTCCTTGCTGCTGAGGTTGCTGAGATTTATTGTGAGTGGTGAAAACTGACCTGTGCTCGGTTTGGTAATGTGCACAAATTGACTGGAAGGGCAGCAGCAGAGTGATGAGTTCCAGTCCTGTGTTTTTCTGTGGCTGAAACAGGGGAATTAAAAGTATTGTGGGTTTTCTGGTTTGTTTTTTTCTGATTGGATGTTTATCAGCAGAGCAGAATGTGACTTTTAAGAGGAGAAGGTCGTCTGTCTAATGGCTGCTTCTTCCCTAGTTACAGGCCAGGTAGAACAACATAGGTCTGTGGCTTTGGGCCCCTTCCACCTTGTTGTCATTAAGGAAAGGTATTGATCAGAATTAGACCATCTTGAGGAAGTTTTGCTGATCTGGGATTATTTCAGGAAATTACGTGGTGCTGTCAATGTCTTAAATCCAAACCACAAAACACTGTCTCATCACCGTGGTCTTGCTGCAGCTGTTTCTTTGACAGAGGAACAGCCTTTATAATCACAAAATCATCAAGCTTGGAAAAGACCTTCAAGATTGTCAAGCTAAATCATCCACCCTACAACCACTAACCCAGTTCCTCAAACACCCTGGCTTCTTGGTTGTGTTGAACCCTTCCAGGGACAGTGCCTCCACTGTCTCCTCGGGCAGTCTGTTCCAAGGCCTCCCCACTCATTCTGGGAAGAGGTTTTTCCTAAGATCCCATTGGAACCTCCCCTGCCACAACCTGACCCCATTTCTTCTGGTCCTGTTGCCAGTCCCTAGGAGAAGAAGCCATTGCCTGCCTTACTCCAACCTCCCTTCAGATAACTGTAGAGAGCAGTGAGGGATGGTGGTTTGGTTTCTCTAATCACTTTGTTAGAGGCAAGAAGATGTAGGACTACCCTAAAGCATTTTGAAGAGAGAGTTTAGCTATTTAAGGGGACTAGGGTTTGGGGTTTTTTTTCTGCAAGGATTTATAAGAGACCACTGAGACAGAATTAACCAGTGCTAGACCTTTGTATAATGAATAATAAACCATAATCCACAGCTGTCCATGCAAGCGATTGTAATCTCTGTTTGTATAGTATATAAAACAATACACTCCTGTGGAGATCGAAATGGAGGAGAGATGGTCTGGACCCAGCAGAGTTTTATTGTACTTATCTTCTCCCATACTAGCAGGCTGCAGGCTATGCTGTCTTTGCCAAGTTATCAGGAAAATTTATCAACAGAAACTTCTCCAGACTTGTAGGTCTGTTTTTGGTGTGAGGTCTTAATGTTTTTGCAGACTGGAGATCACCAGTTTCAGACTGTTGTGAAGAGGTTCTTATTAGGGAGCAGGATTGAAGCAAGACTCATGGATTTCCATTTCTCATGGAAGTTAGAAGGCTTGAAATGAAACCCAGAGCAGACCACAGGACAGCATAATGTGAACATCTCTCCTCAGATTACATTGTAATACTGGCATTCTGGGTAAAGTGGCATTTTTTGCTGTGAAACTCTGAGTACCTGGTAGCTTCATGGCGATGAAACTGTTCTGCAAAGGAGAAAAAACTTGTGTACTCATTGATGTTTTCTGAACAGAAGCACTTCTGTTATTTTCTGAGCCTAATCTCATTCTGTTATATTGAGAGACATCTCTTGGAAATGTTGTTTCTGACATTAAGGGACATACATCTTGTACCGTTATCCTTATTGTCAAGGACAGAAGCGATACTTCAAAGCATGAGAGTTTAGTGAGTTGGAACCATCAGACTTAAATACATTTTATTTTGCTCTCCGATTTATTTTGTTCGTGCTGAGTGACTTACATTGGCTTCAGCAGGGACTAAACCTCCTTAGGAGCTTTTAGAAAGGATTATCAGAAACTTCAGTGCCTTTGAAGAACTGTCTGTCCTTTGTTTATAGTCTCAGGTCTCATCTCACTTGCTTTGTACTCAGATTGAAAACAAGTTGCTGCTACTGCTCCCAGTTGGTTTCCCTGTTCTTAAATGGAGTCAACAAGTAGAGCCAGAAGTGCCAGCTATGCTGAGATTATGGTTGTTGTGTTTGTAAATAAGGTTCCCTTTCAAGGAGGTGAGGTTTACAAATACAATAACAGTTTGAAAGTGATTTCCACTTTTGTGCTATAATTAGCATCTATTAATGTTTACAGTTACAGGCTTTTCTATTTCAGTGTTTGTTTAATGTAAACATGTCCTGTTTCACGTCAAAAATTAAGGCTTTGTTGCATTAGTCCTGTTTTGGACTGTTTTGTGGTGGGATGATTTTGTTTGGCTGTTTTCCATGCCATTTTTTTGTGCAAATGGCATTGTGGTCAGTAGATCCCTGCTGTAAGGTCTCTTACCCGCTAAACACTTAATTGTACAGGCTGGGAGCGTGGACACCTGACATGACCATTACCTTGTGTTTCCAGTGTTTGACAGCTGAGCTTCCACAGCACACATTTACAAGTGCTCCTTAACTGTGGCACAGAATCCAAGATAGAGATCTGAAATTGTGGGATGAATTTCAACGCCTTGAATTTTCTTCAGCTAGGAGTTGTAGGGGTTAAGGTTAGTGGGTGCCCATGCCTTACCTAATCTCTTCCCTAGTGCAGATTCATCCCCCATGTTCCTGTTGCTACCTGCAGATTTTGTATCCCAGTAATGGAAATTGTAGTTTGTCTCAGAAACCCCTATGGCACAGATGAGTTCCTTCAAGAATAAGGAACACGTTCCTTCAGCAAGGGCAGTTAGAGTCTGTAATCTGGGCAAGAACAACCCCAGGGACCAGGATAGGTTGGGGACTGACCTGCTGGCAGGCAGCACAAGAGAAAGGACCTGGGAGTCATGGTGGCAAGGAGCATGACCAGGAGCCAGCAGTAGGCCCTTTGGACAAGAAGGCCAATGGCATCCTGGGGTTGATTAGTAGGGGAGTGGTTTAGTAGATTGAGAGAGGTTCTCCTTCCCCTCTACTCAGCCCTGGTGAGGCCACATCTGGACTATTGTGTCCCGTTCTGGGCCCCTCAGTTCCAAAAGGACACAGCTGCTTGAGAGAGTCCTGCACAGAGCCACAATGATGAAGGGAGGGGAGTGCCTCCCTGATGAGGAAAGGCTGAGAGAGCTAGGTCTCTTGAGCTTGTAAAAAAGGAGCCTGAAGGGTAACCCCATGAGTGTTGATCAATATGAAATGGGTGGGTGTCAGGAGGAAGGAACCAGGCTCTGCTCAGTGGCACCCAGTGCCACTGGGTGTCAGCTGGAACAGAGGAGGTTCCACATCAACCTGAGAAGAAACTTCTTCCCAGTGAGGGTGCCAGTCCCTGGAAGGGGCTGCCTGTGGGGGGTTGTGGAGCCTCCTTCTCTGGAGGCGTTTCAAACCTGTGTGACTTGGTCTGCGTGATCCTGCTGTGGCAGGAGGATTGGACTGGATCTTTTGAGGTCCCTTACAATCCCCAACATTTGGTAAAATTCAGCATTTGAATGACACTTGGGTTCTGTTTTATCCCATTTTTTGTACCTGGTTGCAAGATGAGGATTTTTAATAAAATTCTAGATATGAGAAGACCCAATTAAATAAACAAATGCGACTAATCTTTTAGTGCTGAAATCTTTTCAGTTTATTTACAAAGTTAATCCTCACCCTCTTCTAATAGAAAGTAGAAGCACAGCTCTGAATTGCAGGCTGATGAGTCTAGGCAGAAGCAGAGCCATGTTATCATCGGGCCATGCTACACCCTTTCTTATTAAACTTTACTTTTGGGGTGGAGAAGGCATAGTGTGCTGTGTAGGTCTTTGCTCCTTGGCTGAGCTGTATGTTTCTGTGGTTACATACTACACAGATTTCTTTTAATCATCTTGCTTGAAATTTCATCAGAACAGAAGTAATTCATGAATATTCGATGTAAGAGTTTATATCGCCTCCCTGTTCATATCCTCTTGCAGCAAGAGGAAAACAGTTAAAACACAAGATGTACAGCGATAACAATTTTTGTCAGACCTTCAGGCCAGGAATAAAGCACCATTGACCCCGTTCATTGAGTGCAGTTAATGTGAATTGACAGAATATAATTCTCTTATGCAGTCTGTGGATTTTCAAAATGAATATTTTATGTTCATCTGCTGTCAGTAGATTGAAGAGCCAGCTTTCAGGCTCTGGGACTTGTTACTGAGTTCATTCAATGTCTTTTACCAATTCTTACAAATTTGGATGTAAATCATCTTGTTCTCATTCTAAAGATCTGTAGTGTGGCTGAACAGCACTCTGCAGCAGAAGCAGTTATCCAGAAGCAAAAAAGGTTGCCAGCTACAAACCTTCCTGGCTGAAATGTCTAAATCTTCAGCAGTTACGTAGGTACCGGATCCCATTTAGGTCAAATGAACTGCTGACCACTTGTAAGAAGATAACCCAAGTCCTCACAAAATATTTTTTAGTATGTTCATGTAATTCATTCTGTTTATCTTAAGTTCATAGGTTTTGGTTAAAGTTTCCTTGTAGTCCTAAATCTCATTGCCTTGCCTACGTATTCCTTAATTCTTTAATGCTAATTGCTGCTGGTTGATCTGATGGACCGCATTGTGCAGCGTCAGCCATTGCTCCTAGTGAGACAGCCTTTCTGAGGTCCAGCCCTTCTCTGCATTACAGTCACCAGTAAAAGCTGGTGAGGAATGGAGCACATTGACCTGGAGCGAATGAGGTTTGCAAACCTGTGTTCAAAACATGCATGTGGTCATCACGCACCAATTGTCTTTCCTCGTGTAGCTTGCCACCCATTATCTTCAGACAGCCCAGTTAAATGATGGGTAACTGGTGCTCACCATGCAGGTGTATGTTCAGTCATTGCTTGGCAGCAGCACAGGCTCCAGCATGAATTCTGCAACTCGATGGACTACCTGGAAAAAGAGGGTGATCTGCTGATCTGGCTTGTACATAGTTCATTTGAGCCAGTACAAACTAAGCAGAAGTCAGCTTGCTGTGTGGTGTGTGCCAGGGTGGCTTCCCCCACTTGACCAGATTAAATTCTAGTTGGGATTTAAAACAGATTCCAGTTGAGGCGCTTACAAATAGTGTGAATATTGTGTTTCAAGGAAACCAGTGGCGTTTATCCCAGTTAAATGGCAAGAGATTAACAGCTCAGGGCACTTTGTTACTGTCAAGCTTGGAATAGGCCCACTGTTTGGGTTTGAAATTAATGGTCCAGCTTTGAACAGCTTGCTCTGTAGATTTCAGGAGTTTTTTGTCAATTAAGGAGTGTGTGGGGGGGAATATGAAAGAATGATGTTTTCAGTCCAGCATTTAATATTTAAGTCAAGATCAGAATGCTACGTGATGCCATTTCACAGCTGGCTCAAGGGAAGCAGTAATGTATCATTTGTAAGCTCTGCCTCGGATTTCAAATGCTGGCTTGAGAATTCCTTCCAGTATGTGGTTGTGCTGGAGTCAGTAGATCACAAATCGGGATAACAGGCCTGTTCTGGATGCTCAGCGGTAAGTTGGGTGCTTTAAAATCCGGTGATATTTAGCCTCCATAAACAAAGGGATTTAAGCTTTATGTTTTAAAATCTGGTGATGTGTTTGCCTTCCTAAACACAAAGGGGGTTTAAGCTTTATGATTTTATTGTCTGCGGCACAATAAAAGGACATGACTGGGTCTGTTGTTTGAAGGTTCACTAGACTCTGCAGATGCTGAACATGCTCATAATTCTCTTAAATGTGGTTGCAGCACTTGAAGCTTTTATAGAGCTTCCT
Source organism: Upupa epops (assembly GCA_013397515.1). Classification (NCBI taxonomy): domain Eukaryota; kingdom Metazoa; phylum Chordata; class Aves; order Bucerotiformes; family Upupidae; genus Upupa; species Upupa epops. Next base: position 229,180 of record VZRI01012515.1, read on the forward strand.
ACCCTACAGTAGTGGGATTTGCTGTAGGTTGCTAAATTGGGAGAAGGTTTCTCAACGCTTGAAAAAAAGAATTTGCTAATCTGCATTTAGAAGCTTTGGAATTGAGATGGAAATTCTTGTGGCAGAGATGTGTACTAGTTTTTTATAGGAGGTCCTTGCAAAGACTGAGATGAACAGATGAAAGGACTCTGATACCCAACCTGCATCATCCTTATGCTCTGAACAGCCATGACTCTGATAGTGAAACACTCTTCAGACCAGACTGGAGTTGAGAGGCACATTCCATTTTGAGACTCACTACAGTGGCTATTGACGCTTTTCCTTGGAGGGAGGAACAATGTGTTAGTCCCTCTGAGCACAACAGGGCTTGTTTTAAAATGCTGAGCTCCTGGGAGTGTGCAGCAGCAGCTCCTCTTGGGTGAGCAGAACAGTGTGGCTGACATTTCGCCAGCTATTTGCTGAGCTGAATGTTGAAAGCATGCCCGTGTGATTGTGCTGAGGCTGTAAAGATTCTGTTGCCATATTGAGTAAAACCACATGGCGGTGATTAAAAACTGGTTGCATTAAAATTGTTTGTTGTGAGTTCTCTGCTGTGTTATTGTGTATGAAGATACTATATCCTGTCTAGCCATTTGTTGCTACTAACCAGTAGAAGATTACAGATGAAAGCATATGGGGAGAGTATTATGGTTTCCTGTATGAGTTTCCTACCTCTTGGTGTAATTCAAGTGTCCTTTATCATGGTTTTTCTTTAATTCCCTGGGATAAGCATATGACAGCATTGTGAATCCATTGTAGTTTATTGGAGAGGCAGGATTCAGAAGCCTAGGTTAGCCTTACATCTCTGCCTCTTGATGATCTGCTTTTGTGACTCTGCAGAGAGGAGAAGTGGCAGGACTCAGCTGAGTGATGGTGGTCTAGCTGAAGCACAACTGTCTGTTGCTCTGTTTGGTTCCTCAACGAGTGTCCTTAGGCCTTATGTAGAAATGCGAGTTTGATCTCTCTTCCATCTCTTCTCTGACAATGAAGAACCAGCCACATAGAAGACAACGTGCTGAAACCAGAAAAAGCCTTCACATTCTGAAGGCTTCTCCAAGAGCATCCCAAGCTTTCTAAGCTGGAGGGACATGTAAACAGTGTTCATGTTGGCCAGTCTTTCTGTCTGATGCTGAATGTAGGTGATTTTAGTGTCATGCTTGATGCTGGAGGCAGCAGCTCCCCATCTCTGCTAGAAGGCTTTGGAATTGCACTTCAGGGGCATTTTAAATCCCAGCATAGTTAAGAGACTAATTTAGATTCTCAGAGTTACTTTTGTGAAGCCCATGGGGACACTGAACTCTTCAGAACATGCTTAGCCTGGATTTTGTCTCAAATGTTTTAATTTATTAAAATGCTAGTTCAGATTTAGAGAAATGAAAGGGGATTTAAATTAGTGTTAAAAAACTATTTTTTTAAAGAAGTCATCTGTTTCAAAGATTTTGACTTTGTACTTTGGTTTTCTTCCAGTTAACAAGCACAAGCCATGGATTGAAACAACCTATCATGGTATAGTCACAGAAAATGACAACACGGTGCTCTTGGACCCCCCTTTGATAGCTCTGGACAAAGATGCTCCTCTGCGTTTTGCAGGTAAAGAATTCAACTGCATTTCTGTTTAAGACATGGAAATGATGGATGACAAATGCTGTGTATGTGTTCTCCCTAACAGCAACATAACGCATCAAAGCTGTTTGACTCCAATAACTGCTTCTGTATGGAGTTTTATTTTATGTTTACAGCTGTATCCAGATCCCCAAACCAGAGAGTATTTTATTTTGCAGATATTCCATGCTGCTTTTAATTCCATGTGGGTGTGTGTTGGTTTTTTCTTGCTTGATTGGTTCTGTGTAGGGCCTGTACAGGAAACATGGGAAGGTTGACTTGTGTACTTGGTGATTTGGAGACCATCATCTCTTACAGTTCTTGAAGTCCTTTAAATGTGGTCACTAGTAGTTCATTAAACAGATTATAAAATAACAATTCAATACGTGTTGGTGCTTAGTGAAGTTTTCTTTAGCTGTGGATATCCTCAAGATGTAAGAGTACAGTACCTTGGCAGAAGATCTTTAAATAGATTGTCAAATGACAGGAAAATCCAACGTCAAAGCATCTCTTCAAATGAGGCTGCTTTTCCCTTGTGCTCAATTGTCTAAACCTGCTTCCATTTAACCAATGTTTTTACCAACTGGAGGCTGGGTTTGTTAAATATTTGCACAAACATATAGTTCAGCTTCTGAAAACTAACAAGCAGCAGAAGAATGGATTTGAAAGTTACCTGAAATACTGAGAATAGCACGTTAATGTTATGAAGACATTTTCCTGGCTGTGACTCTGAAGTTGCTGGATTTCAGTTGTGTGAATTTGGAATGACCGTGCTGTGGGTATCTAGACAAGTATTTGTCTGCTATTGAATGAAACAATACTTGAATCTGTCTGTGAGGAGACCGAGCGTGGGAGACGTGTTGAATCAGCGTTGTCGGTTCTAGTTGGTGGTACTGTCCTCATGTCCCACGATGCAGAATGGCATCGTTGTTGTTGTCCAGCAGCATCTATGTGGGTGTTTTAAGTGTGAGAAGCCTGTTAGATCAGTGACGTGTTTTCACAGCAAGACAAAGCACTTTCAGGATCTCAGGCTGTCTCAGCCTTCACCGCTATATTCCTACTTAGAAATCAAATGTATTCATGCTTCTAGAGGCTGGGTCTTTTAATTAACTGTGCCCCAGAGCTGAGCTGTGAAACTTTTGAACTGTCTGCAGGTTTAAAATAATTTAAATAGAGCTTTTTGCTTTATTTCAATTTTGAGCATGTTGAAACTAGTTCACTTGAAGTGCTTTGTTTTACATGAACTATGGAGCAAGTAGAAGTAATGTTTTATTGCTTTGCTCACTCTGTGTTGTAGACATGATCCTAAAAAGTAGGTGTGCAGAAATAAATTGGGCTAAATAGACCTCCAGGATAATTTGTATGGATTTACACAATAACACAACTTTGAGAGCAGTTTGAATATAGTTGTGGCAGGCTGCTTGGAACCAGCCTTCTGTACCATAATTCTAACAGATCTTCTCCAGAAGGCAGTAACCATTGTCCTTCTTCACTGAAACCTCTATGTCACAATAAACACAAAATGATTTTGTACAAAAAATAAAGGGCAGCTACATTTTCCATTGCAGATGAATTTGTGTGCAAAATCAGTTAAATATCTGAAGCTCTCAGTTTGGATTTCCTCTTCACTGTGTAAAAAGGAGCTGTATTTTTTACAGCATTTGAAACAAAGTATTGGACCTGGATGTCTCTACAGGGCTGAATGTGTTTGATTGGGAGTGTAACACAGGGCCTGCTGGCAACATGTTTCTCTCCAAGAAGGAATCGTTTCCTTGGGTTTGATGTGTCAGTAGCAGGGTTTCAGTCCTCTTCCCGCACTCCTAGAGAGAACAACGTCACAGCCACAATGCTGTATTTTTGTCCCTTACTGATCTGGGATGCAAGAAATATTTCTGTGGGGGTTAGGAAATTTTTTTGGCTTAGATCATGAATATGCAAAGAGCTTTGAGAACGATCTTGCAGAATCTCTATTTATTCTTTTAAATAAACCCCAGAATCCTCTTCCTGGAGGTGTGTGCGGCTCTCACATTCTGGTGGGCGATACTGATGCCTTTTTCCACGGCACCACCGGCCCGTGTTTGTTCAGGGCAGGGAGCTCTGCTGACGTCCTGTCTGCATCAGTTCTGTGTGAAAAGCAGCGCTTGGTTGGGTAAGGGCTATAAAGGAAGGACGTGTAGAGAAGATGAATGACACTGCATAATCAAACGGATAAAGATTTGCTTTTTGTCGCATCCAATAAGCGATCTGCTGTGTGAACAACAAATAGGTCTCACAGCTGGGTGGCAAATCTAAAAGGAAATTCTATTGCACTGATATTTCAGCCATTTTTGCAGCCAGTTTAAGGCATGAAGTGATGATTTGTTTTGTACCTGTCAAACTGGAGTTATCCCTAACTGTGAAATTTAAAATCAGTTTGCTTATTAACAGGCAGGAAGAGGTGGATGTTTAGGAGCTATTGTACACAAGTTAAAATGAGGAGGCTTTCCTGGACAGTTTCTAGTATCTAAAGTCTAGCCTATTTTACAGCTGGATCATCATTTTATTCTAAAGTCAGGAGAGGTAGAAGTTTATTAAATTTTTTATTGCAGTAATGTATCCTCAGAGTGGAATGAGGAAAAGCATTAAGCATGTGTGACACAGTAGGAAACCTTAGGCAGCACCATATAGGACTGAGCTTATTTAATAGCAATGAACAGAATTCACTACCACAACTTGTATAATCACAGAAGAGCCTTACCTGTACTATATAAGTACTCATTTTTAATAACTGAGAACAATATTAATTCCATTGGTGTATGAGAACATTAATCTGTAAATTGTCCTATATGTCTTGAAACAGCTCTGTTACAGTCTGTAATGGGGGGATGCAATATCTGAAATTTTTTTTAAGGCAATTATTCCTTTTTGCTTCTTTTCCACTGCAGAGAGACTTTGAAGAGGGGAGCTTTAAAAAAAAGCCTGTTAGGTTGCAAGCTCTGCATTGGCTTTTTTAGAGCATTGTAAGAGCACTGTAGTTTTCAAGCATTATAACTTGTTCAGTCACAAGTCTGTGTAGTAATAAAAGGGATTTTTATTTATTTTACTAGTGTAAGATGGCAAATGGGATTGTATTGGGTCAGTTACTGTTCTGAGAAACATTTGGCAGGACTCAAGCTGCAGTACTCCTTGAACAGAAGCGTTACACCTTTAAAAGCCTCTAGGGATGCACAGGTATTTATTTATGCCTTATGCTGGGGAGCCAAAAATGTAATGCCTCAACTTCCTAGCAGGAAATTGGTGCTGGTGTCACAGTTAAAGGTTAATTCAGATAGTAAAGAATTGGAAAAGACCAATTTTCAAACAGCTTCCTCTCTCCCAAATAGGTAATTGCTGCACTTCTCTCCATTATCTGGCTGAACTAATATTCCCTTTTATATACTTTTTTCCTGTGCCCCTAATGTTTCACACACAGTGCTCAGCTTCCCAGGTTTCTTGGAGGGGAGCGAGGGGATCAGTAAGAGATGTGACCTAGTGAAAACTTGCAGCTGGATTGTCACTGCTGGCAGATCATGGTGTCAGCCAGGAGCTGAAGCAGTGTAAAAATTCCCTGAATGATCCTATTGCCAAAGCACATTACACTCTGGGATTATATTTATACCCTGAGTAAGAACAGACTGAAATAAAATTATGTGGGTGCCACAGGAGGCAGCATTCTTGATGCATTAAAATAAAGAGCTGATTATAAAATCTAGGGATTACCTGAAGTGAATCTCAGGGAGAATATAATGAGCTATTTGAGAAACTGGCTCCTTTTAAAATGAAGGACTAGAGATCATGATACACTGTAAGGTAATTTTCCTTAATTATATTTCTGCTTCAATATTGAACTGTAAATTTGCCTGTAAATTTTCTTAAAGAAAAATATTCCTGTAACTCCAGTGCTCCATCTCTTTTTAGGGCCAGTCTAGAATGAAGATTTGAATAACTGTTAATGCAAGTTATTTGAGATAAGTGAGAAAGAGTAGGAGATCTGCTAGAAGCCTCAGTGTAGTAGATAAACACTTGTTTATTTGAACTATTCTATTTAAATAGTTTAAATTCCAATACATTTACAGTTAGCTCTTCATCAACGTGGAATTCTGAAACAACCTTTTATTAGCAGTTGGTATTACTAAAAAAAATAGGGGGAAAAAAGAAAAACTTACTAAATGCTTCAAGAGTCTGCAAATGACAACCTGGAGTTAAAGATGAAATAATATTTAACATAACTAAAACTCTAAAACTGTAACAGTTACAGCAAATCACCACTGGAATTTAAAATTAGCATTTTCCCAAAGCTTTTCTGTGTAATGTGTGGATCTTTGCCTTTTCCTTATTTGCTCCCTTTCAACTTTTCCTGTTACTGACTTGGGTTTGTCTTTTCTCCCTTTAGAGAGTTTTGAGGTGACAGTCACCAAAGAAGGTGATAAAGGGTTCTTTCTATCCCTTTTATGAATATTAACCTACTAACTTTGGTTATGAAATGGGGAATCAGCACTTAAACAGAAGATCCTGTCATGCTCTTTTTGTCCCATTTATTCTCCCAGTTTCTTTCTCTTTCAAAGTATATTGATAAAAACCGTTACGTAACCAAACCCTCGGTTAGAAATATCTGTCAATCAGACATCCATTTGAACCATGGGGAATTAGCAGATGTCGTGTGGACACTGAAGAAGCAGGTTTGGGAAAAACTAGTGGTTTTTTTAATAATGTTACGGATAGTTTACTTCTTTGGGACTCCTTGACTTTTTTCACTGGCTCTGTAAACTTCAACTGCTGAAGAAGTGTCAGAACACCTTCCCCGCAGCACACTTCCTTCAGTAGTTTAAAATTGGAATCAAGTACCTGGTTTTGAATATCTGTAGACCTTTTTACAACAGGGGAGTGCATTTGTGGCACTGTGATACCACTGTCTTTTACATCAGTGTGAGAAAACCACCTTCCAAACATAACAAGTTCCACAGGTAAAACCACAGTGTACGTGAAGAAACTGAGAGGCTTCTGTTAGCATAGCCACTTGCTGGCCTCACACTGCTGTGCCAGCAAGAGGTCTCCTACTGTAACCTTAGACTTTAGGTGTTTTAAAATGCAGGGACTTCTCTTACAAGCTGGTTAGAATGAAGAGTTTGAATGGAAAGAAAAGCCTATGAAATCATTCCGTGCAAGAGTCTCCTCAGCTGATGTATTTGGTCTGTGTTAGGAGCTAGCTGTTGAAATGGATGCCTGAGAAGTTGGTATTTCTACCTTTCTCATTCGGTAGTTTATTTTGATTCCCTGACTTTAGCCAGGTACATTGCACAGGAAGACTTTGTTCTTTGATCTCTTGACAGAATTTCTGTAATTATGGTGCTGAACCTGTACTGGAAGCTTTTTCGTCCCTTGACTTGTAACGGTGCATCTTAACCTTTTGCTCTGGTCAAAATAAACAAGCTGCCCAGCTATCCCAGTAGCTTGGCATAGAAGATATTACCAGTGGCCTTGGCTGTATGCTCTCATATAAGATCTACTTTTACCCTAGAGCTATCTCAAGTACTCCTGTGAAATGCCTGTCTACATTTCTCTTTTTCTCTTTTGTACTCCTGCATGAATGGATGCAAAGTAAACGACTTGCTTGGACGGCAGACTATGCTTCTTTTTTACTAAAGTTCCCAGAAATCACCCATCTTTAAAGCACAGTGCTCTTGCTTTGTCCACAGACCCTCACAAACCCTTTGGCTGCAAAATATTGGTCATTTATTTTAAAACCATGCAGTTAATTGTGATCATTTCTAACCTCTCTTACTTTGAATCTGTAGGTGAGATTTGTGGATTTAAAATTCATGGGCAAAATGTTCCCTTTGAAGCAGTAGTAGTGGATAAATCCACTGGGGAGGGAATAATACGCTCTAAAGAAAAGCTTGACTGTGAGCTGCAGAAGGACTACACGTTCACCATCCAGGCCTATGACTGTGGGAAGGGACCAGATGGAGCCAACGCAAAGAAATCCCACAAGTAAGTAAATGTGTGGTCGGCTGAGGGGAAGAAGTTTGGTTTCATGTGGTCTCTTGCCCATGGAGACTTTTAGAGTCTGTTTAGAGTAAATGTTAACCAGGTGTTAATACTGGAAGACTTTCATCTGATGATAATGAATAGCTTTGACATCTCTGTAGCTGTTTTCTAGAGGTTACTGCTTTATCCCTTGGTGATCTGAACTCAGAAAATATTGTGGGGATAGAAGCAGGAAAACCACTGATAATGTGAAAATTTGGCTAGACTTGTTATCAAGACTTCCTTATGGATTACCAAGCCTGGACATTGTTTTATAATTCAGCTTCTAAACCTAAAATATTGGTTCAAGAAGTCAATCTGTATTAAACTTGACAACATGGACAAGAACAGATGTTCAGCCAGCCTCGCCAAAACAAAGCGAGGTCAATAGCATAAGGCTCATCTCTGCTGAGATGAAAGAACAGGAACAAAGCGATCTTTAGCTAATCGTTATCTGAAGGATAAAAAAACCACAGTGTAAAACGGTCTCCAGAAAATCCACTGGAGAATAACTGTTTAACACCCCAGTGTAAGTATCTGTAGAGCATGTGGAAGGTTAATGTTTGTGCAGAGCTGAAGAGGGCGTAAATAAGATGAGGAATAGACTAGCAGTGGTGATCTTGGCAACAAAGACCACCTTGTTACTCTAGACCTGTGTGCTTCAAACAGGCAGCAGAGAGTTACCTCTGCAAGGATGAGGAAATACAGACAGTAGGTGTGTATTTGGTACTCAGTTTGACCTTTGCAGGAAGATTTCAAAGAGAGAGATGTCAGCAAATATTTTGTTGTGTTGTCTGTAACAATAAACCCTGGTTTGATACTGTGTGGTTCCTTCTCCACACTGTAGAACTTAACTGTGCTTTTCTGCCCATGCTGGTTAATTAGATACAAACTTGTTTAAGTTGTGGTTCTCCAAATTCATGGCTGTGTAATGAAGCAGCACACCCTGAAGCTTTTCCCACAGCACAGTTATGGGTTTCCAAGACCTGCACCTACAAACCAGTGTTGAAAATTCCCTGGCCCACGGCTGATTTATGTGTTTTTTGTGGCTTTGAACCATCTTTGAGTTTAGCTCTTAGTCAGGAATATCAAGCTTATAGGGTACAGAAGCCATTTTTTGTGTCGTTTAGTCAGATAAAATAAAACAGCAAAGACTTCTTTAGAAAAGGATTAGAAAAGCTTTGGTTTTATGAAGGGCTGTACTGATAGAACTCTTTATCAGTTTACGTTCCAGATATCTTTTGTTAGCTTTTCTCCGCAATCATTGTAAGAAACTGCACTATTTCCTATTCTGTCGGTACCTTCAGTCAGTGATAAGCATTACAGAGTGGAAGTCAAGGTCCAATCTGTTTAGGATTATTTATCTGGCTGTATGATCTGTTAAAGTGTATCTCCCTCTTCTGTGAGTCTTCCATTTAAATTGTCTCATCTCTCATTTCCTACATCCAAGCAAGGAGGCAGTTTTAACTGTACTTTACTAGCAGAATAAACCAATCAAATGCACTTGGCCGAGCTCTTAGTCTGAGATCACTCTTAGCTGTCACTCTTGTTCACATGAAACAAAAGTTAGCTGTTCATATGAAATACTCTGACAGCAGGAAAGAACTAAGGTTGCACTGGTTTAACAGACAGCTGTGTTTTGTTGTATTTGTTAAATGGCAGCAGTTTAGTAGTTGCCACACAGGGGTTTGAGTTTTATTTGCAAATAAACAGCAGTGGTGAGCAGTAACCGAGAACTACCCTCAATTACATAACAACACCCTGGAAAAACACTGCTTCTTTCCTAGTGACAGTAGCTGAGATTTTTACTTGTATTAGTCATTGTTCACTTCTTTCCAGGAGCTGCAATTTGGCTGGATGGCTTCATCTGTGAAAGAGAACTGTTTTATCACCTAAAATTTGGCAGGATCTGGGAATCTGATGTTTGTGTTTTCTTTCCAGAGCCACAGTACATATTCAGGTGAACGATGTCAATGAGTATGCGCCGGTGTTCAAAGAGAAGTCATACAAGGCAACAGCCATTGAAGGGAAGAGGTATGACAACATCCTCAAAGTGGAAGCAGTGGATGCAGACTGTTCACCTCAGTTCAGCCAGATTTGCAGTTACGAAATTGTAACTCCGGACGTGCCCTTTGCTATTGACAAAGATGGTAAGAACACAATGCGAGATGGAGTGGGAATTACTATAATTTGCTGCTGTAAGAATAGAGCTTCACTCTGGTCTGCTTGAAACTACAGCAGCCCTAGCTTAGCCCTTCCCTATAGCTCATCGAGTGGACATGTTCACTTCAGCAGTTAGAATTAATGAAAAGGGAGATGCCTCTCAATGCCAGTACATGTGTTACCTACTGATGCAGGGAGCAGATGGTCTGTTGCGTGCATGTTATTTCTTGTGAAATCCTTTTCAAAATGAAGGAAATATGGTAGCTGTATAGTCTTTTCAATCAACTCCTAGTAGGCTTTTTTTAATCCTTGCCGTTTTATGTATTAGGATAACTTCTGCTAATTAGCTTTCAACAAGGCGATTCCATGTGTATGCTTTTCATATTGAGATGCCTATACGTGGCCCTGGAAGTTAAAGGATCAGGGTTGTTTGTTTTGAAGTGCAGTGGTTAGCTTAGGTCATTTCTGTTCAGCTGGTAATCTGTGGACCCTTCAGAAATCTATAGACTTATTCTAGGGTTTCAGACAAAAGCTGATCAAGGAAAGCAAACCAGTTTTTAGTGGGCTTTAGTTGGAGGTTTTGAGGGATCTGCATTGCCGATGGATTATTCTCATGGGAATGCAAATTCTAAAAAGTCAGAGAATCCAAAAGATTTATTTCTGTGTTACCACCTATGAAGAGTTTGAGTAGTGGAATATCCTGTTACAAGCCTGGATCAGTACCTGCTGTGAATGTGTTCACAGAATTGTTAAGGATCTAACCCTAACCCTGGTGTCTGGCTTTGAAAGGTTGAATAGTGAAGGGCTAATTCACTGCTGTTAAAGTCCTGGTAGCTAGCTGTGTGAAGTACATAGGTGGTACCAAGATGCATGTCATGCTGCAGTGACCCTGAGAAGTGAGCTGATATCGACATCTGATTGTTGCTTTTTGTGTCAGGTTACATAAAAAACACAGAAAAGTTAAGCTATGGGAAGGAACATCAGTACAAACTGACAGTAACAGCGTATGACTGTGGGAAGAAGAGAGCTGCTGAGGATGTGCTAGTTAAAATAAGCGTTAAGCCTACGTGCAAGCCTGGCTGGCAAGGTTAGTATGATCGCGTTCCTATCTACATTTGCCAATACCTGCTGTTAAACATGAAAGATATTTCATATTGTTTCCCTGGACAAATATACAGGTTGGAGCAAGAGAATAGAATACGAGCCTGGAACGGGTTCGTTGGCTCTCTTCCCTGGAATGCGTTTGGAGACGTGTGATGAGCCAATAACCTCAATTGAAGCAACGGTTGAACTAGAAACCAACCACATTGGTAAAGGCTGTGACAGAGACACATACTCGGAAAAATCCATTCACAGGCTCTGTGGTAAGAGTGCTTCTAAGCTTATTAGCTTTTTACTTTATATTGTGTTAGACCACAAATCAGTGAGTCACTATGATCTTCGTTTCCATGCAGTTTACGGCAACTTTTCTCCTAGCAGACAGTAAAAAGCCTGACATTGGGTGAAGGTGACTTGTAAAATAATTCTCAAATGCAGTAAAGAATCTTTCTTCTGCTTCTTCACTAGCTTGTGCGGAGTAATAATTTCTCACAGGAGATTCACATTCAAGAGCTGTAGAAATGTTGTATGTGGAAGGGTTTAGCCTTTAAAACCTCTCTGGATGTGAAGGATGCAATATAAGAGTAGGGCTGATGATTGGACTTGATGATCTCAAGGGTCTTTTCCAACGTGAATGATTCTATGAGGTATGGTTTGAAAAAACTCTTAGCTTGAATCAGGGAAAACAATTTTGTTTGAAATTAGCTTTGAAATGGATCTTTTTAGTTTCTACCTTCCATCGTTTGTATTGTAGGTGCGTCTTCCGGCACAGCTGAGCTACTTCCACCTCCAAGCAGTGCTGCTAACTGGACAATAGGACTTCCTACCGATAACGGTCATGACAGTGACCAAGTCTTTGAATTTAATGGCACACAAGCTGTGAAGATTCCAGATGGTGTTGTCACAGTCAATCTAAAAGAGCCCTTCACGATTTCCGTGTGGATGAGGCATGGGCCTGGAACCAAAGAGAAAGAGACAATTCTGTGCAATTCGGACAAGACAGGTTTGTCAGTGCTTCGCCACAGACAGTCGCACGGTTGGGTTTTGTTTGTTCGAGGCAGTGTGTGTGAGAACCTCAAGTCTTTGCTCCAGGTTAGGTGTTCCTGGCAGTGAATTGTAGAAGTCATTCAATGTGGTGTTTAACCATAGGCCTGGCCTTAGATTAGCTTTGGATACGGCAGACCTATTTTTCTAACTCTATTTCAGTTTACATTATGCATTTCTTTTTGCCATGGTAGATGATTTATTCTGGCAATGCAGTCTTGATTTTGCATCTCCAGAGATAGCCTTGTTCTTGCTGCTGCCTGAAATCGTTAAGCTACATATATCAGGTTTAGTCACAGCATTTGCTACTATATCTTTTTTCTTGAGAGAGAGAATTCTTTCTCCAGCAATGAAGTGGGTTTTTTTTTTACCCTGTGCATAATTTCAGTCTCTGAATGCTACAGACACAATCACTTAGAAGATGCTATTAATAAGGAAATCTGATAACCCTGTTTCCGTAATTGCTGTCTAATAGAGGTAGAAGAATTCTTGCCTTTGTTAGCAGGAGCAGTGCATTTGTTCAGTGCATTAGAAAAATACCCAATTAAAAAACCTCTAGGCTTTTCAAAGGAAACTGCACTGAACACTTTCTTATTTTCAAATACCATTTAAAAAGTTTGAACAGTAAGATCCTAGAAGCGTTTCTTTGAATGGGAGAAAAACGATTGTCATTCAGAACCCGGTACAAATACTCGCCCACTCCTGTTAATCAAACCCCAAAACTTTGGATTAATGGAAATAAAGTGAACTGGAGGAAGAAAGGCAAATTAAAATACAGCTTTTCCTGGTTTAAAGTGCTTTGAATTACAAGGGGTCTGGAGATAGATAGGTCTATTCAGTGTGCGGCATTACTCACTGGTTCGTCAAGAATGATTGCCCAACTATTTCTACAAATGTTTCGTGTTGCTCTTAACATGCCTGCTCTCCTTCTACAATTGCTTCTTCCTCACAGCTGGGTGTGAAGCTACAGAGCAGGGGGATTTTGAGGAGTTCTTAAGGTTTACAGAAAGTAATGATCTTAATTAAAACTCTTGCACAGATATGAACCGGCACCACTACACGCTCTACGTGCACAACTGCCGACTGGTTTTCCTCTTCCGCCAAGATCCTTCAGAGGGAAAAACATACAAACCGGCTGAATTTCACTGGAAGCTAAATCAAGTAAGTTTGGCAGGATGTTAGGATGTAGTTAAATAAGCTGAGACTACTTATACTATCAGGGAATTTATTAATACATACTTTTTGCAACCCCAGACCCTTGATGCATTGTTTCATAGTATCCAACAATACTGGTTTTGTTTGTGATTGTCAGAATAGATTCAGCTCTGCCTTTTCATCTTGAATATAATTACATAGTGCTTTTATTAAAGCTGGTGGGACGCTCGTGAAAGAAAGTATAAGTCCTGAAAGGTAGGAAAATGTACATTTAACTGTGAAAATAAAATGTTAGCCTTCTACCTGTGCTGCCGCTTATCTTCACTAAATACGCGATTAGATAGTTTGTGTGGGAAAACAAGAAGTGTTTCAGTTTGTTTATAGAGTTAAGGCACTTCTGAGCACGGGACACTTCTAGAGATCAAGGTGTTAGTAGAGTAACAGAAGAACTTAGCTTTCTTAATCTTTTACACACGGAAATAAAATTTGTGACTTTTTAAACATTGTGAGCAGCAGCTCCCAATCCGTTTTCTTAATTAGATTTTACTCCACAAAAAGAGAGCTGATAGGCCTCAAGGGATGCAGGAGCTTTCTGCTTCCTATTTAGAGAGAGCAGTTGTCAGTTTGAATTCTCTCAGTCATGTATTTGTAATTATTTTGGGTTTTAGAATGAAGGCTGTAAAAATGAATCCTACTAAGATCTGCAGAACTTATTTCTAGGAATTCATTATGTTTGTCGTCATGAAGAGACAGAAGGGACTACATTTTGTGTGTGTGTGTGATTTTTCCATCCCTCTGGATTTGAGTGATAAAACAAATCTGTGCCTTTCTCTGTTCTTTCAGTTATTTTGGGTTAATGTTACAGGTCTGTTTTGCCAGTTACCTGAACAGTGAGACACTTTCCAACATTGCTTCCTTTGTCCCGTTCTCTCTGTAATGCTGAGCTGCTTAGGGAAGATGGGTATTCCCAAAAACTAACCAGTTATCATTATAAATAACTTAGATTTGGATGGATGTTTTCTGTTCAAAACAGTTGAGCTGTTCTTTAAACAGTCTCTCAACTTAATCAAGGATCAACATTTGCTGAATTAGAATGGTATTTCAAAATGTGCTTGCACATAGATGTGTATTTTTACATCAAAAATACGTTATTAGATGCTAGAAAAGCTAAAGGGGTAGAAATACATGGAACTTTCTATATTGATAGTAGAAGAAACTATTTATGGATGTTTAACAGTTGGTTTTCTTTTTGCCATTATGTGCTGTGTGTGTGAAGCACTGAGTGTGTCTGTGTGCCCTATAGGTTGTCAGCAGTGTTCATGTCTGTAATTTAAATTAGGAAAAAGCATTAAAAAAACCTTTCTTCACTCAGGTGTGTGACAAAGACTGGCATCACTATGTCCTCAACGTTGAATTCCCTGCAGTAACTCTCTATGTAGACGGCGTTTCATACGATCCTTTCCCAGTGACTGAAGATTACCCACTTCATCCTTCTAAGATAGAGACACAGCTGGTGGTTGGAGCATGTTGGCAAGGTAACTGTTCGCACTTAATTGCGTTTCTTTTTTTAATGAAATCTTTGTGGTTAGCTTAGAAGTGCATAGCAGGTCTTTTTAGTACGTGAAAGATAAGTTGTTTTGATTCTTTGCAGATTGTTCCTAGCTGGTACTGTGTATTTCCTCTTGTAGTCGTTTTTTTCCGTGAGTGTTTTTGCACTCACTGACCGCAGGTGCATATGAAATAGGAAGCTCCTCACCAAGCAGTATTCCATCAAGGTTTATTTTTGTGGTAACCATGGGAATATAGACAGCTTATTTTTAATAACAGTGCTGAGAGTACATCGTATACTTCAGATTGTGAAGCTGAACACTTAATTTCAAGTAGGTTGAAAGGTATATTGTAGAGAAAGGCTGTCATAAATAGAAGCCAAGACCAGCAGATAATTCAGCCAAGTAGCACGGTGATGCTGTCTCTTGGATATTTCACCATTTCTGCTTATAAAAATAAACACAGAAAGCATCTGTTTGTTTTATGCAGACTGTAGCTTAAATCACAGTATTCTGCAGGCAGCAAAATGCTGATTCATGTGCTTGAATCCTTGTGAAAGGAATTCCTTGAGAAGGAATGCATCTGAGCACAGAGGCTGGTTAGCAGAGACCTTTGCTTCACAGTCCTGAACTGAAATGTTTGCTTGTTCATTAGATTATGCTTGAGCTGGTATAAAACCAATCTCTTTCTTTACGATTAGAGGTTAAATCATGCCTTATTGTAGTTCAGACTAGGTGCAGTCTGCAGTAGTGCATAGGAGTAGCTTGTGAATGAATGACAAATGGAAGCCTGGGGACATGCTCATCAAATTAAGAGTCTTCTGCCTCATAATGTCTCTTATCCCTTGAAATTAGAAGGCTTTGAAAGTTAAATTATCAAAATCCCCTCTCCATCAAATGTTCCACTTCGTGACAAGTTCACCGTCTTTCAGTGTTAACGCTATTTCAGTGCTAAAATTCATTCTGTTGTCCCTTTTGAGTCAATTAATTTCTACGTAATTCATCTCATTCTCGGTGTGACTTTGCAACTATCTCTTCTAGCTCAAAGGGGAAGCTATAGTGGCTGGTTTTCAAGAAAGTGGAATTTGGAATCTCTGTTCCAGCTAAGTGTGTGGGTTGTGTGCTGGCTTCCATGTATGTTCTGCATCCTAATAAAAGCATATATGTGCGGTTGAAAATCCCCCGTGCCTTCATACTGGCATCATTATCAGATTCTTCAGTTTCTTCTGACATGAATTTTCTTTTTCATGGCAGTAGACTGAACTAGCATCATTCCAAGTCTGGAATACAAGAATCTGAGGTGCTTCTTGTTAACAATTCTGCCCAAAGCCTGAGTTTTAGGAGATGAGAACACAGGCAGGGAAACAGTAAGTCAAAGCAGTGAAGTTAGTGCTTAAAGCCAACCTCTTTGTACCAAATAAATCAGGCTGTTCTAAGTTACATCTACAGCTCACCTTTATGGAGAGAGAGAGAGATTAAATGCTCTTGCAATAGTTCCTTTCACATTTCCCTTGAAAGATAAAGAGCTGGTTTTCGGTTTTGGTGCTTTCTTTCCCAGAAGCTTTCACATGACAAATTCACTGCTTAATGCACACGATGCTATTAGTGTAATGAAAAAATCGGTGTCAGTAATGGCTCCTTTTCATCAGCATTTAATACATTTTGGTGATTTGCTGATATAGGCTGGATCTCACCTTAATTTCCCCTTTGGTAGATGGGAGAGGAGAAAATCGATGGAACCATTTGATAGGGCTGTATCTCATTACTAATGGTGTTTGCTGTGAGGTGGGGTAGCTGTGGTTGAAGTGTTCTCCATTGTGACTGGTTTTACAGCAGCTTGTGTGTGGGCCTCTTCAGGTTGTCTTGTCATGAACATTATGTTCTTGTAACAACATGGTGATGCTTCTTCCCTGCATTGCAGCTACTAGTGTTTCAAAGAACCCGTAATCCTTGAGAAGCTGGGTCGAGTGCCCACGGACTCTTTGGGGGAAGTGCTGCTGTGTATTTTCTGTGCTAAGAGAGTTTGCCGAATTGTAACAACGTGGTCCTTTCCCTGTTGTCCTATTTTGTCTTGCTTTTCTACAGAATATTCAGGAAATGAAAATGACAATGAAACTGTGCCTGAGACCTCTGCAGGTTGCTGGAGTTTTTTTTTTCCCTACTGTTTGATTTCATTTTTAAGCCAAGACATCGCTTCATCTCGCACACAGCATGAAATGCAGGCATAGCATTTGGGCCATTGACCTTCACATAATCCTCTCCTAGGCTTGTGTCTTCATTGTGCTTCTATTTCCAGAGCTTCATCAGCTGATATTTTTGCTTTCTTTTTGTTACTTTAGTTTGGATGTTGGGAGGGGGAGGTTGTGGGGTTTTTTGGTTGCATCCAAATGCGCATCTGTGGTACGAGTTTGCAGCCATTGTGAGTGCAGTGAAGTGGTGTAACGTGAGTTATCAGTGTAAAATAATTTCTTTACACCTTTCAAGAAAACTGGATTATTGGCCTCATCCTATATACTGTATATTTATTACCTATAACTTCATAATCAGATATGTAGTGTGTCACAGAATTACTGAGTAGGTTGGGAAGGACCTCTGGAAATCAGGTAGCTCTGCTTCCTTCTTGGAGCAAGACCAATTTTCATACGAGGACCTCAAAGACAGTCATGTAATCTACAGCAGATACTCACTTGACTGGAAATTGGAATCAAGTTTTAATTACAGTGAATGGGCATAAAAGCCTTGGCTACCAGGTAGTTTCAGTTGCCTACGGGATTTTATTGTTCTTGGGTAGTTTTTGTGAGAGCTCAGTGGGTTTTGTGTCTTGAGACACTGAATGATCCGTGTTTGTGGAAGTGTGTTCACGGTGCATCCTCCTTCTGAAAAGCTAACTCCTGGAGGGATGGCAATATAATCAAGAGGTTTCTAGCTGTACATTGTGTTTTAATTTGGCAAGGAGGTAACAGAATCCAGGGGCTGGAAGCTGGAGCTGATCTAGGCTGGAAGTTACGTAATTGGTAACAGAGCAGGTCACTAGTGAAAGCTTTATCGAGTTGTTGACCAGGGATCTTCTACCACTGAGAATTGTTAAAACAAGCTTAGACAGCTTTCTAAGAATCTGGTACCTTTGTAAGTGGTGACCTACGAGTTTCCAGGTGCTGTCCTGGGGCCCGTGTTATTTAGCAGGAGGTAATCATCATGAGATCACTTCAAAAAAATATGAGCAATATTACATTGCAGTTCATCAGACTTGGATACCTGACAGTGTGCTACCTGAGTTTAACCTGCTGGCTTCAGTCCACAGAGACAAGGAGGCACCTGTAGAGGGAATCCACTAACTCTGAGATACCTTTTTCAGAATGAGCGGGATCAATTAGTGAAGTTTCTTACTACCCTTTAAGTGTAGACAGGCATGATGGGTCTAGACGTAGATAACTAACATTTAGAGGAAGGATGTTGATGACTTCTCTCCTGATGGGCATTGTCTGGTTTGTAGAGTAGGAAAGTTACCTCGGCATGAAGATTCGGGTTTCATGGTTCATCCCATTGGTTCTGTCTGTCATTTCTGAAGACACCACCTCGCTGTATGGGCAGTTTCTTTTGAAACCTGCGTTATGGCAGCACTAGACTTGGTTTCACAGTTCAGGATGGCCACAGCTGTTTGAAGGCCATGTGCATGGTGAACTGTTCAGTTCTTTCTTTGTGCTTGTACATAATCACAAGGTTAACACCCAGAACGGACAGAAACTAACCCGCATGTGTGTAATACTCTGTGGTACCAGAAGCTGTACTGTGTGTCTTTATAAAAGGAATAAAAAAAGAATCAAAACAGAGACAGATACTCCTTTCCTCCCTTGCGAAGGTGGTGAACTCCACATGGCTCAGTTCTTCCGAGGCAATCTGGCGGGTTTGATGATTCGCTCTGGAAAACTGGAGAACAAGAAGGTGATAGATTGCCTGTACACTTGCAAGGAGGGACTGGATCTGCAGATGGCTGACGGGGTTGGCAAAGGCTTGAAGGTAAGGCTTTGCTGCAGAGTTGGGGGTGTCTCAAATTAAACAAGCTGTGTCGTGACATTCTGCACTAAAATTAAATGAAACCCAGTAAGTCTTTTTTGTACAGACATAATCCTGTTGGAGTTAGGAAAATTATAGAAAAGAAAAAATTTTAATGAAAAGAACAAAAGTGCTGTAGCACACAGAGTCACTGAGGCTGGAAAAGAACTCTCACCTCATCCAGCCCAGCCTGTGGCCTAACATCACCACAATAAGCTAGACCAGGGCACCAAGTGCCCCATCCGGTCTTAAATGCCTCCAGGGATGGGGACTCCCCCACTGCCCTGGGCAGTCCATTCCAGGCTCTGAGCACCCTTTCTGTGGAGAAGGGCTTCCTGACATTCAACCTAGCCCTCCCCTGGTGCAAATTTAGGTCCTGCCCTCTTGTCCTATCACTAGTTGCCTGGGAGAAGAGCCTGACCCCCACCTGTCTGCAAGTTCCCTTCAGATAGTTACAGTGTAATAAGGTATCCCATGAGTCTCCTCCAGGCTAAACAGCTCCAGCTCCCTCAGCCTCTCCTCATCAGCCTTTCCTCCCAGTCCCTTCCCAGCCTCATTGCTCCTCTGGACCTGCTCCAGCCCCTCAATCTCTTTCTTGAAGTGAGGGGCCTACATCTGCCCCCATTACTCAAGTGGAGGCCTTCTCAGTATCCAGTCCAGGGGAGAATGACATCCCTTGTCCTGCTGGCCACACTATTGCTGATACAAGCCAGGATGTCATTGGCCTTTTGTGCCACCTGGCCGCACTGCTGACTTCTGTTGAGCTAGTTGTCAGGAAGCCTTGCAATCTGTAACAGATTCCACATTTGTAAGCCTCTGTGTTTTACCAGCTGTAACCAGGTTGTCTGGTGAGATAGCGATTCTTAACTGGCAGCTTAGTAGATTGAGCGTAGTTTACACAGCTTTTTTAGTATCGAGGCTGAGTGAATGGAGCCAAATTTCTCCTGTCTCCTCCAAGTTCCTACAATCTTCACACCAGAACCGTGTCTAGATATTTTTGTTCTTAAAGAGCAAAGCACTACATATATTCCACTGGAATAACGAAGTGAGTAGGGGTCTTAGACTTTGTACTACAAAGCCAGTGAATAACAGCCTCACAGCTTTGAATACAGTATCCTGCCAGGCTAAGCAGTGCTGTACTTAACAGTTTTAATGAGTTCAGTGCATGTTGCCATTTGGATGTTCTCTTACATCTATCTATATTTGTATATATTCCATATTTAAAAGCATAAAAATAACTGTAAAATAAGTACATTAATGTTTATCTGTTGTTTCAGATCCACATGAACCCCAGTCAGTCAACACTGACTCTAGAAGGGGATGATATTGACAGGGTTGATAAGGCCATGCAGCACATTTCCTATCTGAATTCCCGCCAGTTCCCAACACCTGGGATTCGGAGGCTTAAAATCACCACTGCTGTCAAGTAAGTCCTAGCGCTGAGATAATGCATCTCTCTACAGGGCTACCAAAGCCTGGAAACAATGCTGATGTGTCTCAGTCATGATAAACAAAGGGGTCTTGCTGTAGGTAGCCATCACACGTTTGAAGACAGCAAGTATTTTCTACACCAGCACTCAGTTTTCTTCCCGAGAGCTTAGTGTAAGGACTGTGTAAGATAGGGAGGAGCTTACTGCGAGGATATGCTGCGAGTCTCCAGCATCACAGCCTCCATTAAAGGTGTTATCTGCAGCTATTACACTTGGCATAGAAAATGGGGCCAAATGTTAACTATAAGTAAAAATGAATTGCACAATTGCTCCCTCGGTAGGGAATTCCTTCCAGTGCGGTTGATGAATTTATCTACGGCTCTTGGGTCTGAGACAGACCTCTTAAAAAATGTATGAAGCAATTACTCTGTGTAATTGTGCCTCCCTCTCAAATAGCCTCTTTGATTCTGTGAAACCACTTCTGCATCTCGCAGGTGTTTTAATGAAGAAGACTGCGTCTCCATTCCTGCTGTCGAGGGATACGTGATGGTCTTGCAGCCAGAGGAACC
Source organism: Upupa epops (assembly GCA_013397515.1). NCBI lineage: Eukaryota > Metazoa > Chordata > Aves > Bucerotiformes > Upupidae > Upupa > Upupa epops. The sequence continues at coordinate 249,925 of VZRI01012515.1, forward strand.
AAAAATCAGCCTCAGCGGCATCAACCATTTTGCCCGCTCTGCTTCAGAGTTTGAGAGCTCTGAGGGTGTTGCTCTCTTTCCTGAGCTTCGCATAATCAGCACCATTACACGAGAGGTGGAACCAGAGGGAGATGGAGATGAAGATCCCACAGGTACCATCCTTTTCTGCATAGCTCTGTTGTCTGCCCTCTCCCCATTCAGTGATAATATTGTAACATCCTCTTCTGTACCAGGAGGTGTGAATTTCTCTACTAATAGAGATTCTAGTAGGGGAAAAGGTGTGTCTCTTGTGAGAAGGTGTCGGTACTGTGCTCAGGGGTAACAGAAATGTACCTGGAAATGGTAGCAAGCCCAGATCATCATCACTGTGTAAAACCCTCATATGTGTTTTGTAATTCTTTCATCGTTATTTCATGAATACCTGCTGTCTTTACTTCAGGCCTTGTTCTGAAATAAGAGTTGGGTATGCACCTGACATGTTGCAGCTGCTGGCCTCTTGTCTGCATCACCTTTCTTTTCTGCTTAGCTCTGGCTTTTTCTCTTGTCTAGTACAAGAGTCTTTGGTTTCGGAAGAGATCATGCACAACCTGGATACCTGTGAGGTGACTGTGCTGGGAGAGGAACTAAATCAGGAACAAGAAAGCCTGGAGATTGACATGACACGATTACAGCAGAAGGGCATTGAGATGAGTAGTTCCAACCTGGGCATGATCATCACAGGTAGGGGTCACTATCTCACTATCTCTGGCCTTACTGTAGGCAGGGTCTGGAGGTAATGAGAACTGCATGCTAGGGAGGTGGTCTCTAACACTCCAGGTGCTTTGGTTTTGCCTACCTGAGGCTCAGAACTGTTGTAACTGTGCTGCGGAAAGCTGTGATTCCAGATGATACATCATTCTAGAACCTCCTTTCTCCTCATACCCCAAATAGTAGATTATCTCTGGACAGTGAAATGAAGTCACTTTGCCCCAGTAAACACTTGTTCCTCACCCAGATAAGCCATTGCCTAGGAGCATGCACCATTCCCTGCTGGTTTATATTCAGGTTATGCTCATGCGTTTGGCAGAAAGGCTCCCAGAAGCCATTTGAAGACCAGCTGAGTCTTGGATTTTACCAGAAAGTCAGTCTCCAGCGTTTCAGTGCAGCTGTGTTCGCGTGGCTGTGCTGTTACCTTTTTTCTACTGTCTGTCAGCTGAGAAGACTGACTGGAGGAAAGGAAGTAGTTTGTGTTGGGTGTACAGCGTACTGCCTGTTGCAGAGTGTTTAAGTCTTTAATTCTCTCCTCAGGGGTCGATACTATGGCTAGTTACGAAGAGGTTTTGCATTTGATCCGCTACAGGAACTGGCACACTGCTTCCCTCTTTGACAGGAAGTTCAAATTAGTCTGTTCTGAGCTTAACGGCCGCTACGTCAGCAATGAGTTTAAAGTGGAGGTATGTCAGCTCATCTGACCGCTCCAAGGAGCGTCGGAGTATGGATGGCTGGGAGGGTGGGACTTGTTCCTGAAGCTCATAGATAACCGAGGGATTACTGTGTTTATGTAGAGGACAAAAAGCTAAATCACTAGTCCACGTGTGCGTTTCGTGCTCTGTTTTCTGGATGTGCTTTTAATTCTGTGTGGCAGCTCTAAATAAGGCTAAACCTGATGTGTGGTAGAAGTAGTAGTATGGCTAATGGGAGTGTGGAGGTGAAAAGGTTGGATTGGAAAGACAGCCTATTAATTTAGCAAAAAACTGGCAGAATAAGAGTAGTGCTGCCAGACCTGTGAGCAGCCTTCAAGTAGAGCTTTGAGGATTCCACAGGTGCTGGCACCTAAGTAGTTTTCTACTGGGCGGAGCTGTCACTTCTGCTTCTGTCAGCTGTGAGCTTGACTTTCTACACTGCAATGCTCGCCAAAGGCATGGCAGAAATAATGGTTGTATTTAACTCTTGTTGGGTGGCTGCAGTGAGCTGGGAGCCTCCTGTGCTGCAGAATAGAGATTTGTGTATCCAGCGATGGGAGTTCGTTTCCTGAGGAAATTCCCTGAGCTGGAGTGGCTGAGCTTACCACACTCTCCAACTGTAAATGCTTCCTTTGGTCTGTGTTAAAAGCGTTCTCTTCCTGCTGTGCAGCTGGCCAGGTACCTGCAGAAGGGTGTTTTTAGCTCTGCTAGTTAGGTGAGGAAGCGTGAAATAGGCAGTGCAGACAATGAGCTTCCACTTGGATCTGAGAGCCAGCTCTGTGAAGTGAGGGTTAAGCTGTAAAGAAATAGCTTTTTCTTAACCCTTTGACTGTAACTGAGGTTTTTTACTGTCAGCTGCCGATAGACGGCAGAATAAACCCCAGGTAGTTAGTGTCTGATGTATCTTTGTATCTAGTTACTGCAGGATTCTCATGGCTGGTTGCCAGGTCTGAGAGCACACGCTGCCTTTATCTGTTGGTCTCTGCCGCAGTGGTGTCTGTACACAAACTCGCCAGGCTAACAAACAGACTTGAGAGCCGTGAAAATGAAGGGGTTGGTGGCAGGAAGTTGTGACTGATGGGGATGATGTCCCTGAGACAAATCGCTGCTCTGCTGGGGAGCTGGTTCTTCAGAAGCCCAGTGCTGCCTTTTGGGAGCTGAACCTTTTCTCTTTGTTCCCAGGTGAATGTTATCCACACGGCTAACCCAGCGGAACACGCCAGTCACATAGCTGCACAGCCACAGTTTGTTCATCCGGTGCATCACACGTTTGTTGATCTCTCTGGCCACAACCTAGCCAATCCCCATCCATTTTCAGGTAAGAATTCTCAGCCGCTGAAGTTCAGCTGGTTTATTGGTTTTCTTACGATATTAAAATGTCACAGAGAGAGGCTTCTTCACCCAGGAAAAACCCTCTGAGTTTAAATCACTTATTGGACTAATAATCGAAGCAGCTACTCATTCCTGTTTGGCTGTTGCCCAAGCAGGGAGAGTGGATTACTGAGGATCTAGGAAGCGGCTTTTTCTGCCAGCAGGAACTCTGTTGGTGTCTGAACATTGGTCTTGAGGGCGCTGTAAGATAAAGGACTGTGAGGAACTGGGACAGTGATTCCTCTGAATGCCATGAGTAAAGAACTGCACCATTGTTCCCTTGATGAGTCGTCATGTCTGGCCTTTCGGGTGTAATGATATTAATTTGGCGCTGGGTGCAGGATGCAAGAGGAAGGAGGATAGGCGTTTTACAGAGGAGTCTGCATGTGGTGGCGTCTGCTTTCCATGCTTTGTAAGGCCTTCAGATTGATCTAATTGCACTTAGGGAAGTGAGTTGGAGATCTCGCTCTCCAGCTGACACTTTCATTGCTCTCAGACACTCTGTAGCTCTAGGTAGTATTCACGTGCTGCCCTGTCCCTCGTGCAGATGGTATCAGAAGACCAGGTATTGGAGTTGCCTAGGAGTTACTTAATGCTGTCATCTAAACCACTCCTCCTGTTTTCTTGTTGCAGTCGTGCCAAGCACAGCCACTGTCGTGATCGTCGTTTGTGTGAGTTTCCTGGTTTTTATGATTATTCTGGGCGTGTTCCGAATCCGAGCGGCGCATCAGAGAACGATGCGTGACCAGGACACAGGAAAGGAAAATGAGATGGACTGGGATGACTCTGCTTTGACCATCACTGTGAACCCCATGGAGGTAAAGCTGATGTCTCCAGCACTTACGAGAACAAAGCTCTTTTCCAGCTGTAATGGGTAGGGCTGCGTAGGGGCAGAGTAGGAAACCGACCCCTGAACACATTGGCAGTGAACGTGCTCAGAGCAGTTTCTGGTTGGGGTCTTGTGTGGGATTACAGCTGTGAAGTGGGTTTTACGGGTCGGTGGTGGACACTGCTGTGTGCTGAGCTGCTCTCTGCCTTAACCACAGGCTGCTTTCTTCCAAAGCTGCACGAACTTCCTGTCGGAACACCTGTACTTATGGTGTTTCCTCCGCCTGTAGTTGACTTCTAATGTTTAAGAGAGCTGTGCAACCCTAACGCTCTGTGCGATCCTTCTGGAAGATCCTTTTCCAGTAGGATCGGAAGTACTGGATCACACTCGAGGAAGAGTTTGGTTCCAGTGCTTGGACTGATAGAAATCCTTCCAAGCTGTTGGGAGGAGGGCTCCTTCCTTTTTCTTTTCAGGCTGCCTATTGCCAGCTGAACTTGTACAACCAGGAGGGACTCTGTAAAAGCCCTCTCTCGATAGAGCACCGTGTGGTGAATTGAGAAGAACAAACAGCTGATTTCTGTCTTAACAGACCTACGAGGATCAACACAGCAGTGAAGAGGAAGAGGAGGAAGAGGAAGAAGAAAGTGAAGATGGAGAAGAAGATGACATCACTAGTGCAGAGTCTGAAAGCAGTGAGGAGGAAGAGGGAGAGCAGGAGGAGGACCAACAGAATGTTAATAGACAGCAACAGCTGGAATGGGATGACTCGACCCTCAGTTATTGATTCTAGCTGTTCCCTTTGTCTGTTTCCGCTCTAGAAGACTGCGCTGTCGTACACTCCATTGCTACGAGGATTCATGGTGTTGAGAGAAAAAAAACAAAACAAAAAGCCATTCTGGCCAGTAGATCCCACCCCACACGTCCCTGTGTTTGTATCCCGTCAGCTAGTTCCTGATGCAGTTCCTAGAACCGTAGGTAGCACCTCTTTTCCTTCAGCCACGCCTCAGTGACTGGAGTTTTGTTTGTTACGCTCTGTGAGGAACCACCTTGCACTTTTTTCTTCGTGTCATCTCAGCTCAGCGACTCTACCGATCTGTAGCCGTTGCACATGAATTTCTGAACTGGTTTGAGGTTTGGTTTGTTTTTTTTTGCTCAGTGAAACAAACTTGGCTTTGATCCTTTTTCTCTTTCTAAAAGATGCAAAGAATCGCTTGTTGGCAAAGGGTAAAGCTGCTCGTTTCCGCCCGTTCCTTTCGTTTCGCTCCCCGGTGTAGTGCATGTGCAAAGTGGCAGAATGAGGTTAACCCGTAGGAGATTAACAGACTTTTTAAGATTTTGTAAATATATCGGGATTATGTAATTATGTCATTTGTGGTAGTGAAAACAGGGGTTGGGGTTTAAAAAAACACGCTAAACTCAAAGACACATCCATCGTGCAGCATGAAATATGACAGAGCTCATCCTGCTGCAGCAGGAGCACGGGCACAGTTATCTCGTGTAGATGTTCAGTAACCAGTGTCCTCGGCCTTGACTGCCGTGCTGGCTCGTGCCCCGCTCTGCTTTTATTGTTTCTTTTAATCCCCTTTATTTTTGCAGAGGGAACAGAGAAGCTCGTGAGAAACCTTCAAGGCTGTAGGAACCTCTGCAGAGGTTCAGCTGCCCTGTGCAATACAGTTGCTCGGGTTTTTTTCCTTTTTAATGAGTTTTATTTTCCTCGAGTTAAGTGATTGGGGGGAAAAAGACACTGCGTGAGCGGTGGGCAAAGCAGAGTGCTGTTCCTGACCGCGAGGCTGCCTGCAGACCAGGGCTGGTCTCTCCCGGTGCTGACAGGGCGCACTATTCAGTTACTTGCCTGACCCGCCTGTTGGTAACTGAACTGGGCAGCCCGAGTGCTGTGAACCTGCTGCACCTTGGCTGCCCAACGACACAGACAGGGACTGGGGGGTTGGGTTGCTTCGGTTTTGGGCTGTGTTTCTGCTTCGGCAGCGGGAGGGTTTGGGGCGTAGCTGATACCGTGTCTGTTAAACACACTCCTGCTCATTCCCTGTAGCCTCTTGTACAGTAACTTGGACTGTTGGTGTATTAAGCCTTTGTTTACACTTAGTAATTGTGTTTTCCTGCTGGTGAAAAACGATAGCGTCAACTAGCCAACCAGAGCCCCTTGGCAACCATGTCAGCACGATTCCAAGTCCAGATGACTTTATTTTTCTGGTTGTTTCTGCTCAAAGTTCCAACCTGTAAAGGACTTTTCTAAAGAAACAGCTGAAAGGTACGAAGTTACGACCCCGTGGTGGAAGGTGCTAGTTTTCTGTACCGCAGGTCTCCTTTCCTTTTAACTTGGTTTGGTCTTAGCAGTCTGAATAATGACTGTCTGCTTGGTTTTTTTTGTGTTTGGAGGTGGATTAAAGAGAATGACTGGTTTTGCTTGTAACAGGACACTAGGACTCCCGTCACTGCCCGGCACGGTAAGCAAAGTTCAGTTTTTGCTCTCGTTTGTAGTCTGCCTTTGTCCTGGGGGGGTGCAGCTCTCACAGCCCCTCGCAGGCCGCATGCAGCTGGGACGGGTGGCGCTGGGTGAAGCGTGTTGGAGGAGCTACGAGCAAACCAAAGGGTGGGGCACGAAGCGCCATGATTGCGGGAGATGAGGAATTGAGGGGGGTGTTGCTGTAGGTTGGATTTTTCAGAGCAGACCTCTGTGTGTAGCGGGATCCAGCGGTGGGTTCTATCTGGGGTAACGCTTGACTGCGGAGTGCCTTTTACAATAGCAGATGGACCTGGAAGCAGGGAAGAGAAAACCCACACAACTCGCTTAACCGTTTTCGGGGTTGGTTTTTTTGTTCTTCTTTTGGGTTTTTTTTAATGTAAAATTTTAGATTTCTAAAACGGGGAAATGGTTTTGACTACTTAGGTGGTAACATACCTGCTAGTTTTAAGTAAACTGGGAAACTTTTAACTTATGTCTGACAGTTGTCCTGTGTTAATGTGTAGAAGACTTATCCTTCCATATACTGTTGCTGTAGCTGCTGTAATTTAGACCAAAACTGATCATGACTTCGTGGTGAATGCTGAAAGGTTGTGAACGTCCTGATGCAGTTTGTAGCCACTGTGGGTATAACTTTTCAGATGTGTATATTGGTAACAGGTCAGTTTGGAAAGTCTATAAGCTACAATAAATTTCTGGTTCTAAAGGTTGTTTGCTTTTCTTTCTTACTGAATAGGACCGAGTTTAATCCAGTTCCACTGACTGGTGCTCGTTTGCCTCCGCTGGTGGCAGTTCTGGTTTGGTTGATCTCCAGTGTAGAAATCTGGACTCGATGATCTTGGGGCTATTCCAGCCTCACTCATAACAACTCCATTGCAGCTGAAGGTTATGCAAGGGAGAGATTGTGCAGATGGCTTGTGTCCTGAAAGGGATGCTGATGGCAGCGGCTGTTTAAAGGGGGGAGGGTTAGGTTGGCTGTTAAGAAGCCCTTCCTCCCAGAAAGGGTGCTCAGAGCCTGGACTGGACTGCCCAGGGCAGTGGGGGAGTCCCTGGGGGTGTTGAAGGACAGCCTGGCTGTGGCCCTCAGTGCCCTGGTCTGGCCAACAGGGTACTGTTAGGTGCTGGGCTGGGCTCGATGAGCTCAGGCGGCTTTTCCAGCCTCACTCCATCTAGGATGCTGCGAAATATGTCGGCAGTGTCTGGGTACAATTGAACCATTGTTTTTATTATTTTTACTTACAAAACACGTACCTAAAGCAACTGAAAAGTTAGACATGTAAACATTCTCTTCTCGCAGAACCACGGTCTGGCTTAAAAAAATACTTCTTCTTTCAAAGGCAACAGAATGAGCACAATCAGTCTGTACAGAGTTAACAAAAATAACCACGGAAACATCTCTAAATAAATAGAATTAGAAAGGGGGTGTTGGGAGCATCGCTATAAAATCAGAAGCGATCCTTTCTAGTGGAACACAGAGCTGAAGGCGACTGACGTTTCAATCTTCAGTACAATTCAACTTGCTGAAACTATCCGGTGAGCTGCTGCTTCGTAGATTTGGAGTCACGGGCTCTTTGCTGACTCAACAGAGCCGTGAGGGTTTGACCACCACAATGCTGTTCCGGCAGAGGACAGGTAAGGACCAGTGCTGACTCTCTGTACTTGTTGCGGGTAAGTCCCTGCTCTGGCCTAGGCGACCGCTCGGTAAAACTGCGCTGGCCTGGGAACTGCCTCTGGAACTGCTCAGTTCTTGCTGTTTACGCTGGTACAGCTCTGCTTTTATTGCACTTCTGAAACCTGAAGGACAGACGACTCGAGCCACTGCTGCCTTGTGAAACCCTAGGAGGGCCTGAGTTCTCTGGAAACAGAATCTGGGCATTGCCACCCTCAGCAAAGGGAACATGAAGGTGATTAATGTCTCCCCTCCCTACTGAGGGAGCAGTGGGTTCCAGGACTGCTCTTTGCTGAGCACAGAGCTCTACACCCTGCCCTGTTTTCTTTAAGATCATTTAGAGCTTGTGTGTTGGGCTCCCACTTCCCTTTTGTTGACAGATTCCCTCTGTGTTCCATTAAGCCAGAGTGCAGAACGCTTGGGCTCCACAAACCTGGTTCTTAAAAACCCCTCAAAGAATCGCTGCAGGTGGCACCCAGTCCCTGAAGGACAAAGCATCGTGCTGGGGGAGGTAACAGTCCTGGATGCTAACTGGGAAGGAGCATCATGTGACCTCCTTTTCTGGGGTAAAAGAAGAAAACCAACGGGGCCATCAGATGGAGCAGCAGTCTCTTGCTGTGACAGCACAGACTCGCTGTCAGCTCTGGTAGAGCAGCTGACACGCGGTGGTCTGCCACCCCGGGACACCTGCATTGCTCCATGTCCTTAGCGCCATGGATTTTCTTTTCATTTAAGAGATAGAGGCAGATAGAGGCACCTTCCTAGCTCCTGATTTATATTGTGACACCCAGCAAAGCTTGGGACAGCATAATCTAGAGCAGGAGGATAATCCTCAGTATTTAAAAAGAGCTTTAAAAACCTTGTTTAACTCAGAATTCTTCTTGTTTACTCAGAATTTGGTTCCATTATCTTGTAATTGCAAATACGGATCCACTGCTTTAAGATTTTATTTGAAACCTGAGACCACGCTCTGCTGCTGAAGAAAGCCGGCAGTAACAATCTAGACTGGGGAGAAGCACCTCAGTGACAGTAACTTCCTGGAGAGCTCAGCTGTGACAGGACAGTACCTGTATGGATTGTTTGTAACTGAGTAAGAGCAAGTAGAAGAGTCTCAAAAGAGCTCTGTGTAAAAGGATTGCTCAACCTAGGTGAGGACATTCACATCTTGAGCTTCAGGAGGGTCTGCAAGATTATTCTGTTTCTTCAGACCTGATTCCGAAGATCTGGGGCCATGGGGGGAAGCAGGTACTAGCCCTCCTATGTCCAAGCATAACCTATCAGCTGCAGCCTACCTGATTCCCCTCGCTATGCTCTTGTGAGGAAGCAGTGGCTCCTGTTCATCTGTCCTTGTGCAACACCAGCACTCACAGCTGCTCACGGGGGAGGACACCAGCTGGACACAACAATAGGACACGAGCAGAAACACCCAATTCATCACAGCACCTTGTGGAGATGGGACAGGTTCTGCTGGGGAAGGAGCTGGAGACAGGAGTGATGAGGCCGGGAGGAGACTGGGGCAGAGAGCTTCTCCCAATTCTGGTACCAGCACAGATGACTGCTTTGCTGTCTGGCTGAACCCAGACAGAGCAGCCCCAGTAACAGACAAGGAGCCAAGTACCGTGGTTGAAAGGAGGAAGAGTACAGAAAGGACCAAGGAATAAATCTCTAAGAAGGTAAGAGCTGAGATGCAGCTTGCTGGAAGTGTTTCAGTGTTAAACCCCCTCCCTCATCTGGCACTGCTCTGTCCGTACAGGGGAAGGCAGCCTGGGCACAGAGGTACCGTCTGTCCCAGCAGACACGGGAACGGTAGGGCTGTATCCCAGTCAGAACGTAGACGTAGGCCAGTGCCCCTCATGTGCGTGTTAGAAGGAAACCGGGTGGCAGACCAGCTCCGATGGACCCCAGCGGGAGGTACGTGAAGCAACCAAGGGTAGCTGCCAATTCTGACCATCTTCACTGTTTTCAGCCTTAAAACCAGAACGAACACAGAATCCCAAGGAATTGCTTGAGGCTCAACTGAAATCTTGGTGAAGCAAACAAACCAAGCCTAACCCCTGACCATTCCATGCCTGGTCTTGCGGCATCAGGGTTTTTCACAGCAAGAGATGGGTTACAGTTCAATTTCTGAACACATTGACAACTGTAGCAACAGGACTAGGACAGCACAGATATTCTTACCCTGTCACAGTGCAGAGCAGAACTATTTGTCTAAACTCAGCCTTGGTGACTGAAGCTGACCTACCTTTGGTGTGCGCTAAAACAGGCTGTAGGAGGAGCAATCACATGGTAAAGGTAATGCCTCTCAGCTGTAATGATGGAAACCTAGAAGACAGGCTACAGTATAAGAGCCACAGGGGAGTAGGTTCTCAGTGTTCAGCTAAATTTCCAAGAAAATCCAAACACACGTGGTAACGCGCTGGAAGGATGGTACAACCGCCCCAACTCTCCCGTTTGATGTATTTGAAGCTTGATGAGTTCATTGGGTGCAGTACAGCTACCTACCTTCCACTGTACGCAGTAATTTTATTGCCTCGCGTCTCTCCCTCGTGCCCTAACGACCCGCAGCGGACAGGACCACGTGGCCGATGACAGTCCAACCATTTTTCAGTCCTGCAGAAATGTCGCCTCTCTGCGAGCACGGATGGGGAATCCTCAACACATTCATCAGTCATTACAAACCTGTCTGCAGTTGCTGAACTCAGTGCAGGTTATTACATTCTCCGGTGATCTGGTGTGTGTGGCCAGTGTTGCTCTACTGTCTGTTATCTTTGGATACGTTGTGTGCCAGCCAGTTCACTTTGGTTTTCCAGCTCTCTCGCAAGGCTTCGTTAAATTTTAGCCTGAAGTGCTTCAGTGCCTCTTCATCTGTTTTCCCAAGAGCCAGGGAATCCTGAAGGGAAGAGGTAGAAACCAGTGTAGCCTCACTGGAAACAGCAAGTGAACTGCTCGACTGCTAAGAAGTTAACTCAGAAATGACTCTGGTGAAAGGAGCGCCACTAGGAAAATGTGTACGTTTCTCAGAGCTCTTGCCCAAAGCTACTGACTTCCAGCTGGCCAGGACTAGGTGGTTGTAACTGAAGGGGCAAGTGGGGGAGAGGAAATAACACACCACCAGAGAGCTCTGCCGCTGCCTCTGCAAGGTGCTTCTGTAAGGTACCTATTGCCTTGGGCTGAAGTTATTTCCTGAGCCCCCACACCTGGCATTCCTGACATCCTGCCTGTCAGTGCTGACACTCGGAGCTCCTCTGCTGCCCAGACAGCCCCTCCTTCCACACCGACTGAGCTACAGCATCAGGTATTTGGTTGTCACTATATCCAGGCTCTGCTTCTCTTACCTTTAGATACTGAATGTCTTTAGAGCAGCTGAGCTCTGGCAGGCCAGCAGCTTTCATCAGTGCAAACAGGTGCAGGAAGAGAAGACCATGGCGCCTCAGAATCATGTAGGCTTTTTCACAGTAACCCCTGAATCTGTTCCAAAAGGAAGATGATGCGAAGGAATAAGACAGCCAGCTACAGCCCTTTGTAAGGCTGCATCTCAGCCTACGTCCTGCTCTCTGCACGATAACTACAAGCTCTTCCACCTTCTCTAACAGGTCGGTAATTAATTATTTACTCTCTTCTTCACACACAGCTCTAGGCTGCAGATCACTGGTGGAAATGAACTCTGAATATGCAGAAGCTTTTTAAGCGTTGAGTTTCGGTGCCAGCACTCACCTTTCAAACTTCTCGTTGTTGTTCGTTTTCCCTTGCTGGATGACGTGTACAAAGTCATAGGTTAGGATGAAAGGAACTCGCTCTCTGTTAATACCGAATTTAGTCTTGAAGTTGCCCAGGAAGTGACCGAAGTCAATATGGAACAGCTGAAATTAAGAGAGAGCTGTTAGAACAGTAGCCCTTCTAGCTGATGGGTGGGGAGTCCACAGTTAGGGTATTGAAGAGAGCAACCACAGGATTTAGGAAGGGGAAAACCAGCCTCCCCCTTGGCTCTCCTTTGCCCAAAGGGGCAGTATTTACCTGCCAATATATTCCCAGCGTAATGAAACGCTGGGTAGGACAGAAGAGGGACCTACCCCCTCGGTACTCAGGCTTTACAGATGCCAGACGTTTCCTCGTATATCCCTAGTGTGTTACTAGCAGAAAGAGAACTAAACTGGGCACCCTCCCAGTGCAGTCTGCCATCCCAGACTCTGTGTGGGATGGAGCTGACCTGTTCTGAAGTTGCCACAACATATTACTGGCTCAGGGAGGGCTGGTCATCCCCCCTTCCTCTTCTCAAGGTCATCTAGTGACAGGACAAGGGGCAATGGGTGCAAGCTGGAACAGAGGAGGTTCCCTATCAATATCAGCAGGAACTGAAGCAACAGAGCATTGAAACAGGCTGCCCAGGGGGGTTGTGGAGTCTCCTTCTCTGGAGACGTTCAAGAACTGCCTGGCTGTGTTCCTATGCGACTTGGTCTGGGTGATCCTGCTGTGGCAGGGGGATTGGACTGATCTTTCAAGGTCCCTTCCAATCCCTAATGACGCTATGATTCTATTTTCTTCATACCAAGCACAGTGCAGTTCGCTCACCACTACAGCACTGATGGGAAGGAGGGGAAGAGGAGGGCGATCCTGTGCAGAACAGGTGGCAGTTTCACTGTAAAGAAACCCTTGCCCACAAACCTAAGGAGCCCAGCACAGGGCATCGGCTCCCCCACGCGGGCAAATGCCAGAGTGGTCTCTGCTCTGCACAAACAGCTTGGTAAGATCAGCTCCACCCCTGCCCCGCAGTTCTTAAGGGGAGAAGAGGCAGTTCTTGACCAGGGCTGCTGCTGGTCAGAGTGGCACAGTGACTGTAAGACCGCACTTTGAGTCCTGGGTCCATTTTTAGGCACCACAGTACAAGAAGGACATTGAGGGGCTGGAGCAGGGCCAGAGAAAGGCAAAGAGGCTGGGGAGAGCTCTGGAGAACAGGCCCTGTGAGGAGTGGCTGAGGGAACTGGGGTGGTTTGGTCTAGAGAAGAGGAAACTGAGAGGAGACCTTATTACTGTCTACAGCTACCTACAAGGAGGTTGTAGCGAGGCTGCTGCTGGTCTCCTCTCCCAAATTCCTAATGATAGGATGAGGGAAAATGGCCTCAAGCTGCATCAGGGGAGGGTTAGAGTGGATCTTGGGAAGAAGTTCTTTCCTGAGAGAGTGGCTGGATGCTGGGATAGGCTGCCCAGGGAGGGGGTGGAGTCTCCATCCCTGGAGCTGTCTAAAAACTGAGTAGCTGGAGCACTTGAGGCCATGGTCTAGAGGTTGGAGAGCTGTTGGGATGAGGGTTGGACTGAACTTGACAATCCTGAAGATCCTTTCCAGCCAGGATGATGCTATGATTCCATGACTGCATGATTTACCGGAATAAGAAGTGGAGGGCTACACAGGAGTGCAGGCAGCGACCAAGTTCTTACTTTCACGAACTAACTGTGACGTGCAGCAGCCTCACCTCACACTGTCAAGCACTGGGGAGGTTTAAGCTTTGTAAAATTCAGTTAAACAAGGAAGAAAGTTTAGAAAGCTTAGACCTCCCACTTCCCCTAAATATGTGTGTCCCCCATTAATGCTGGGGTTTTCTTTATCCTAGCTTTGACCCCAAACAGTGTAGGAGAAGATGCAAACTCTGGTCCCTGTTCTTGTGGAGAAGTCAAGGCATTGGTACTGGTACCAGCGTGAAACTAAGGGCACAATGAGCACTTGCATTCATTTACAACAAACAGCTTTGTTTTCTAGGAGGAAGACTACAACTGTGCCAGCCTGGGTCAGTTACTGAGGGTCCTACTTAGATGATTTGCGGCTCTGCTGAAGCCACTTGTGGTTGCTAAGTCTTCCCCCTGACAAGTGCAGGGCTTGAGTTTGCATCTGCAGACAATCTCAGGTCTGAGATAGGAATTGCTCCCCTGTCATTTCAAGTGGGCAGCAGCGATGCTCGCTGGATTGAATCCAATTTTGTAATTCACATTCAGTTCTTACAATTAACTGTATTTACCCTCTTAACAGTAGAAGCTATTGAGAATCTTGGTCCAGTCTGCCTCTAAGCTGGCAGGTGATGTACATCCCTTAGGATGGGACTGCACTGGGGTCTATCTGTCCACGGCTGAGTAGCATTCATACTGAATCTTCCAGTACTCGAGCAGCAGCAGTGAACCCCCATACCTGTCCAGTTTCCCGGATCATGATGTTATCGCTGTGCCGGTCACCAATCCCCAGCACGTAGGTTGCCACGCAGTAGCCAGCACAGGAAAGAGTGAATTCCTCTATAGCTTGTTCCAACGCATCGCTAAAAAGGGTAAGAACAAGATGGAAAGGGAACTTTACTCTCTGCACCAGTACTTCACCACCGGGGAAAGGTTTTTTCTCACAGGTTCCCCCATGCAAACCCGCAGGAGAAGGGAAAGGAGGGGGTCTATGTGAGTTTCTTTGGTGCTCTCAGGAGTTCTTCCATCCATGCTCTGAAACAAACCAGCTGCAGTAGTGACTCTGTAGTTGGACAGGCCTGGATAAGGGTGTCACAACCTCAATGAAAATGGTGTCATCTCATCTAAATTAATTTCTAGATCTCCACAGATCCAAAGGATGAAGTGGGGTCCTAGAACGATTTCGGTTGTACATCACAGTAGCACTGAGGTGCCACTGCTGTTTCTGTATCTAATAAAACCCAAAGCTATGCAGCTTTTGTTCTGCTTTTCTCAGCTCTGCTGTTACTCCTCCTCTTTTGTCGCCTGCCACCATGCTGACTACTCACTCTGAAGAAAGCAGCAAGATCAAGGGCAAGCTCAAGGTTTGGATGCAGCCTGTGGACAGTGCTGCCTTACGGTGTCAATAAAGCTTGTGAACAGTAACCCAAACGCCTTCATTTCTACTCAAGACTCAGACCCTCGCCATGCCCTCTGCTGTCCCATGCAGTGAAGTAGCCATAGATGCTGTGGAGTTTGTTGGGAATAGAAGTAACTGAAGGAACAAACTGAACGAAGCAGAAGAAAGGAAGCAGTGAAGCAGCACTAAGCAAAAGGTAAAACCCACTTACCCTGGATTCTTGGATTTTAGCCAGTTGAGCAGCGCATCCTTGTTGAAGGCTGCAGTGGCCACCATGTTGCTCTTGTTCAGCTGGATGTTGGCAATGGTGTCTGAATGCATGACTACTTCTATCAGGCCAGTCTTGTCTCCTGTGGAGAGGCAGCCATAAGGGGTCATCCTGCAGAGATGAAAGAAACCCTTCCACTGAAATCTTGCCCAGACTGGGGTTGTGCTGACTTGTAAGCTTCCCCCTGTCTGCCGCATCTACTCCTTTTCTACTCCTCAGTACCACAACCCCTTGACCAGCTGCCCAGAGAACAACCAGGCAGCCCTGTCAGGGACAAACACTGGCAGACTTGAGGCCTCACCACACGTGATTCATCACTGCAGTAGGACAACTCCTGCACGTGCCTCACCTCAGGTCCAGGCCTTCCTGCTTCCACAGGATGTCCATCAACTGGATCATCTGCAGAGTCAGCATGTCCTGACGAAGATCTATGCGGTATTACAAAGGAAAAACGGGTTGTGAGTACCCCTCATTCTCCCCTCCTCTTGTGCTGCTTGAAGGGTCTGTGCCCTGTCCCTCCCATCCCAGGTCCAGCTCATAAAGAGCAGTCAAGCACTGCAGTTGACCTAGCACTAGAGTAACATCTGTCCAGACACAACAGTGAGCAACAGCCACTCCGACCCTACAGAGCTTGGACTTCCACAGCTTTCAGACCCCACAACAGGTTTCTTTGTGCTGTGCAAGGTACGTTTGTCTATTACTGTAACGAAAGGAGAGGAGAGTTTATCTCCAGATCACTGGCAGGACCAAGATGCTCATTTACAGGGTGTCTTAACAGGCCATACTTGGTCCCACTCATCACAGTAAATGCTTGAGATTACTCTGTCCACGAAAACATCTCTTCTATTGACTTACCATCTCCGTTTTTAAAAATGATGCCCACGCCACCTCCTCCCATCTCTTCGTTATTAAACACAATCCACAGAGGTTTCATTTTGGAGTCCATGAAGGTGCACTGATCCACGCTAGAGGAAACAGAAGTCTTTGCATCAGTTTCCATCTACTGAAAGAGCAGAAATCTAAGCTGCAAATTCAGCAAAATCTACAGCCCACGGGCTGGTGACTTTCAAGAGGAAAGAGGCCCTTGAAGGAACCAGAAGCCTGGCTCTACTGCTGAACAAAGGGAGAGAAGCAATCATCTTCCTTACCAAACTTCAGCGAGGATAATGTTGGGGTTCAGGGGGGACTGGAGGTGGGAAAGTGCTTCAAGGTAAGTTTCCTGCTTCATGCATACATGCATCATCTCCTTGGTTTGAGGCTTGGTAGCCTTCTGAGAACTCACTTTCACAAAGTCATTCAGGGCTTTCATCTTGTTGAGTGCTTCTCCCTGGGAAAAAGGGGATAGAACAGAGTTAACAAACAGGAAATCCCTGGAGAAAGTTTAAAATCTGGAAGTGATATGAGATGGTGAACTCCAGGCACCAAGACAATGGAGAAGCTAAGAGCTCTGAGGGTTTATTACTGGTAACAGCAGACTGGAAAAGCTGAGACCCAACTCCACCCAGGAGCGAAGTCACCCTCATGGCTCAAAGCAGTTTTTACCTGTTTCATCAAAACTTTCATGTGGTGGGTGCTGCCTCTGCAGTACGCTTCCAGGATCAGGCCAAACCTCAAGGCAACGGCAGGAACGTGCATTTCTGACCTAAGAGAAGAAGGGAGGATAAACAGTCCTGACTCACTGCAGGGAGTGACTAATTCTCCCTCCCGTTCACCCCAGCGTGAGGAGACGGGGAGAGGAGGGTGCAGAATATTAAACTGCTTTTTAGATTCTTTCTACATAGTGAGGAGGGAATAGATGCCCCCAGCCCAGGTGGTGATGTAGAAAAACCCACTGCTCGAAGCGATGAGACATCTCTCTGGATGACTACATTGCTGACCCCTCCTTTGAGAACATTACTCAAGGAGAAAGGATAGATCACAGCCTATGGCTTGGAACTGACAGGGGACCCCCAAGGCATGGGGATGTATAGAAAGTCCTGAGGACAGACCCTAATCCAAACACCACCACAGATAAAGCCAAGGATTTAGTGTTCTCTTGAAAGAATCCTGGTTCAGTCCCCCAAAGTCAGCTGTTGAGTTTTGCTAAGCAGAGCAAGGCAATCCCACCGGTGCTCTGACAGACCTCAGCTGAAGTGGTTCAGTGGTGAAACCCTGCAGAATAGGGTTAATGGTTGGACTTGATCTCAAGGGTGTTTTCCAACCTGACTGACTCTGTGGTTCTCAACAACAGCCAACTGCCTTCAAATAAATCCCCAGGCTGAGTTTGCTGTTACTTCACAGGGCAGTGGGGGAACCTGTAAATGCTGGTTTCAGCTTTTTCTGAGGAAAAGCTTCAAACGTTTGTTCTTTACCTCAGATGCCAGAAAAGGAAGTGGCCAATCTTGCGGTTGGATAATGCCCTGTCCAGCAGGAACTTGGTTAATTCACAGTCTAAGTAGGATTCGTACTTGAGCACCTGAACAAGCTGCAGCAGGTATTGGAACAATTCATGGTCTCTGTGGACAGAAATGACAGCTTCATCTTGCCTGCAACCAGTGTACTTGCAAAAAGGGTGAAGACAAGACTGTCAGCCTTGTTCACACACCCCCCTCAGCAGCCCTAAATGTAAATAGGAAGGGGCTCTGCATATCCCTGGCGGATGACACTTACGTCAGCTTCTTTAACGAGTTGATAGCGAAGGAGCCAACGTAACGGTCAGGAAAGCTAAAATCCAGCAGCTCCAAGGCATTCAGGACAGGCAGCTCTGGCCACGTCTGAAGCAGCGAAATCATCTGTGAGGGTACAAAGGGAAAAAAGCTGTTGTGAACCAACCCCTGCTCAGCTGGACCCCTAAAGAAACAGGGATCACAGAAAGGGACTCTGGCTGCCCCCACCTCAGCATCCTTACCTGGGCAACGTCTTCATGCTTGTTCCATTTAGTGATGATCAGCAGCTTTGCCAAAGCTTGGGGATAGTGGTCACGGATATCGTATCTCATCTTCCACACCAGATCCTTCTCATGCTCATACAGCTCCGTGTGACTCCTCCGCTCCAGTATCTCCTTCAGTTGCAGCTTCTGGAATCACAGGAAAGAACAAAAACAGGGCTCAGTCTCAAACCAGAGGACTTGCTCAGCCCTCAGAGATGCTGTAGGGCTGGGACATGACCCAGTTAGGTGAAAAAAGGCCAGTTCAGGGGGTTAAGATGGAAACACCCATGTCCTAGGATGCATTCAGAGCAGTGAGGCCAGCAGAGCAAAAGAAGGGATTCTCCCCCTTTACTCTGCTCTTGTGGTACCCCACCTCAAATCCTGCCTCAAGTTCTGGTGTCCCCAACATCAGAAGGATATGGAACTGTTGGAGCAAGCCCAGAGGAGGCCACAGAGATGATCCAAGGGCTGGAGCACCTTTACTATGGGGATAGGCTGAGGGTGCTGGGATTGTTCAGTCTAGGGAAGAGAAGATTCCCAAGAGACCTTACAGCTACCTTCCAGTCCCTGAAGGGAACCTCCAGGAAGGCTGCAGAGGGACTTTTCCCAAGGGGATCTAGTGATAGAACAAGGGGAAATGGTTTGAAACTGAAGGAGAGCAGGGTCAGACTGGATCTGAGGAAGGGTGCAAAGACTCTGGAATCGAGTGTCCAGGGAGGCTGTGGCTGCCCCTTCCCTGGAGGTATTCAAGGCCAGGTTGGATGAGGCCTTGAGCAACCAAGTCTGGTTGAGAGGTGTCACTGCCCCTGGCAGAGGTTGCAGTAGATTTGTTCTGAGGTCCCTTCCAACCTGGGCCAGTCTGGGATTCTATGCTCCATGAAACCAGGTATGCACATAACCAAAAAGCTGATGCCACGAGACTCACCTCCTCGGGATCTTCTGGTGCAGCACGGGGCTGTTCTCCATTCCTCCCCAACTCCAGCAGCTAGGACACAAAGAAAGAGTTTGAGAAAGGCTCCTCTTTTCCTCTGCACTCATAGCTCACCATCACTTCAGGCATTTATGCTGCATTAGAGACCAGTCACTTGCCACCTCTGGAGAAGGGAATCCCATCTCCCACAGCCCAGTGTAGGTAACTACTCAGCAGGACCGCTCTGCTCAGAGATCTTCTCATAGAACTCCTTCCCTGCTACTATCCAGAATGAAGGATTGAGTCCTGTTCCCCCAAAAGAGTCCATGTGCAGACCCACAGAGTTCATGAACAGCAGCTCTGTATTACTGAGCTCCAGCCTGACAGGAGCTGTTCCAGATTCTTAGAGCTGGCATGCATTTGCCAAGCAGACAGTGCTGCCCAAGTCACCTTGGGCACTGGCACAGGCTGTTACAGCTTCTGAGCCAGAACACGCATCATGGGGGAGTGTGCGTAACTGTCCCTGGCAGAGCAGAGCTCCTCTCTTTCCTGTAACGGATGCATTTCTTCTTCCACTGTAGATGCCTGACCAGTTGCAGTGACAGATGGAAAATCCCCATGGCACACGGCAAGTTATCACTGTGCTGAAAGGAGGGAGCTGTCTACTTTCACTCATTCCCCCTTTTATTCCTCCTCCTTCCTACAGAGCCTAATGCCAGCTGCAGTTTAAAGACAGCTCAGTTAAACCCATCTATAGGATCAGCTGCACCTCAGTAATTCACAGCTTGCACCAGCAGTCACTGAAGGGTCCACAAACTCAAGTTCTCCATTAACAACATCTGTTAACGGGCTCTGCTTCTACTCGGTCCCTGGGGCCACTGAGACTGTACGATCCTGCACGAGCAAAGCAAGGGAATGCCTGTGCTCTCCCCCCAGATAGGGGTCCATGCCCCCTACCTGCTCGAATGACGGGTAATACACAGGATGCGATGCGACGCTGGGGAAGCAGATGACCAAGGCTGCTGCACTCTCGGTGTTGGGGTTGCACTGTACCGTGCCCATGGGGTTCAGAAGTTCCCCTTTCTCATCTGAAAAGCAAAGTATGTGAACGCATGAACCCAAATCCTCTGAAGCTTTGGCCAGAGAGCAGAGCACAGGCTGCTTCCAGCTCTGTTGCTGCCTGGCCCTGAGGAGCTCCCTATGTTTTCCTGACCTCTAACAAGTGGAATATAGGTGCCAGCAGCAACCTCTTTGCTAACACATAGAATGCCGCGCAAAACAAGGCCTTCAGCACAGAGGGCTCTAGATGCCACCACAACATACAGTGGTAACCAGCCTGAGGCTTCTACTCTGACCTGTTACGGCCTCTGCCACAAACAAGGGCCAGCAGTGCCAAATGCAGGTCACCTCCTGCCTTTGTGATGGAGACTAAAGGCACAGAACTGCAGCTCTATCTCCTGCCATACCTGGAAAGGAGGACCACATGTGCAAGCAGCACTCCCCCGTTTTCAGCTGGTCCTTATAGTCGAAGAGCATGACGTTGACCCAGGCAATGGGACAGTCCTGAAAAGCAAAGGAAGAGGCTCATTTGGGTGTTGTAATTGCAAAACGCTGGATGAAGGGAAGATCTGACAAGGGAGATATCCCCAAACAAAGCAAAGCCCTCATAACAGCCAGGAAGAAGTTGCTATATGAACATCTCCAAGTCTGGGAATTGCTACTCAGACCACTACAAGCAGGAACTTCCCATTCAGGAGGATGTAGGCACTTTCTCTCCACAGAGCTGCTGCAAAGACATCACTCCAGGCAGCCCTGCCTGTCTGCTTAAGTTCCCCTAAAATCAGAGTACGAGGTGGCATCAAGCTCAGCTATTTGCCAAAGCTAGGGTCGTTTGTGGGTCAAACACTCCACAGAGTAAAACTCCATCAGCCAGTACACTGCATAGAAAAATCTCTGCACTTTCTGGTGAGGCCACACAACTCTACAGTCAATATTTGAAGGAGCTGTCACACTTTTACTTCCTATGTTTCACAGTTTGAGAGGAGGGAGAAGAACCTTATGCCTTAACACAAGGAGCACAGAACTACCATGACTTCAGAAAACTAGGCCAAGAATGTGAGACAGATCTGATAACGGGATGAAAAGTCTTGGCTCCTCTGCACGACGATAAATGCTGTTATAGAAACCAAACTTTACGCTGCCAATCCTCTGCCACAGCCCCCAAAATAAAACCCGCAAGTCCAACCCAGTCTCCTTTTTTGGTGACTCCAGCAAACGATGCGACTGGGAGAGGGCCAAGAAAGAGAACCCACATCCCTGCTCTAACCCAGTTCCCCACCACGGGAGCCGTCAGACGTATCCCCACAAGTGACGTAAGGTTTCCTGCACTCAGGTCCCTCACATGGAACAGTTTACTTCACATAACTGCTTCAGCCAGCTATTCCCCAGAATACACCGAGGCTGAGGCAGGCAGTAGCACTGAAACCTTCAAAGAGGTGAGATGCAGCCACAGACAGTAAAATCAAGGGGACCACAGCCAGGCATCCTGTTCCACTGAGAAGGTATCGGCCTTACCCCGAAAGGACATGGGGACCTGGCGGAGGTAGCAAGGTCAACGTGCTCCTCTAATGTGACAGAACTAATCACTTCCAAGAGACCTCTCACAAATCGTTTGGCTGATTTGATTAGACTCGGCATCCTCAGTAAAATCCCTTTTGAGACCTCAGCTCAGAGATCACAGGGAAAAGCCAAACAAAACCAGCAGCAGCAGCAGTAACCTTCTCTAGCAGGGTAAATGACATCAAACCACAGCGCGGAGCCTGCCAAAACGCAAGGCAAGATTTCTGGCGGATAAGGTCCAACAAAACAACAATTCAGCACTGTAAGGACAGAAATATCTCCTGCATGACTTACAGAAACCCTGAAAGCCAACCCTCTGGGTGACATTAAATGCTCTGACTCATCCCAGTCAGCCTGCAAGCGTGCTTGGCTTTGTGGTAGTAAATGGCTTAGTCCCACCTATCTGCTCTGGACAGCCTGCACAGACAACAGACAAACACCACGTGTCAGGAGGCACGAAGGAGAGGATTCTTCAAAAAAAATCAGGGTGCTCTGACTGTCACCAGAGACCTGGGCACCTGGCTCAGAACTGCAGCTGAACTCTGCTGAAATACTGGGATTTTACAGCAATTGCTGACCAGAATGTGGCCAGCGCTCCCCAGGACCAGCACTCACACGAGCAAGATCCTCTCAGCTCTCCAGGCTGTTTTGTTTTGTCAAGACAGGGAGATTTCTTTCCGACTGCTTCAAAACTGCAAACTGTTCCACTGTAACCACAAAAATGCAGCCTGTGAATGAATCAGATATTCTGCTCAACAAGAGCTGCCGGTCACTGCTATTCTTGAGTGAAAAGAACAGCGATACAGAGGTTGATCCTGGTCCTGGCCTCGAAATGTTCAGTCGGAAGTCTCCAACCCACTAGAGGTCCACACAAGCAAGGCTTGTGGGTTGCCTGTTGCTTCCCAGACACTGATGCATTAACACCCTGTTGTAACCCTGAGAGAAGCAAAAGCTCAGTGTTGGAGTGGTGGGAGCAGCAGGAAGGGTTTCCAGCTGGAAGAGGAGAGGTTTAGACTGGAAGTCAGGAGGATATTCTTCATGATGAGGGCGCTGAAATGCTGGAACAAGTTGTCCAGGGAGGCTGTGGATGCTCTCTCCCTGGAATTGTTCAAGGCCAGATTGGATGGAGCCTTGAGCACCTTGGTCTAGTGGGGGGTGTCCCTGCTCATGGCAGGGGGGTTGGAGCTGGATGATCTTTAAGTCCCCTTCCAACCTGAACCTATGAATCTATCAACCTCCCAGCAGCACAAAGGAGCAGCTCTGAGACTGAAGTCTTCTGTGAGCACATTTATCAGTTCCCCATTTCTCAGCACCCCAGTGAACCCATGGTTAATCCTTTCTTTAAAGCATAACAACAGTGTTTTTGTGATAAAACAATTGCAGAGGAACAAATGCAGTTGTTGCTCATGAAGAAAAACTCGCGTGCGAAGAGCTCAAAGCTCCATGTGTAAGCTACACCCCTAGGAAATCAAAGTTACAGCCCTGGGAAACCAACAATTCCATTCCAGGCTGCACTTAGATCTCCTTTAAGTCACTCAATTATTAATGGTCTACACGTTTGGGAAAAGACACAAGGAATGTGAGAACTATCACTGTGTCTCTAATTCAGAAGCTCAAACAAGAGCTTCCAAAAGCAAGTGACTGCCTTCTGTCCTCAGTATCCAAACAGTAACCTTGAAGATTCTGCCCTTTCATTTTACGCCACCCAAAGCTCTGCTGTAGCCTGCGTTTACAATCTGCATTTCCTCCCTCCTCCTCCTTCTCAGCCGTTAATTTGCTCCAGGGTGAGGATTCGCACGCAAGATCTTCCTAGAAAGACGACGCAACACAGAAGATGGTTTAACCTCAACTACAAAACAAGGAAGTTGCAGAACGGCAAACCAGAGATGCAAACACAAATGACTCCTCTTGATCTGAGTTCAGGTGCTGGGTCTGTTTCTAAATGGTCTTTCTGGACAAGAAATGATGTTAAAAAAAGCCTTTCCTACAGGAAGCCACTCCTCAGCTTCCTGTTCAAGAAGTTACTGGCCATCATTTCTGTAAGCACTAATAGAGTCCTCTCAAAGCAAAGGGTTCAGAACGGTGCCCTACGTCCCCACCCCCAGCACCGGCTCAGTCCCACGCTGGCTTTACTTACTGCTTTCTTGGATTTCTTCTTGGTGGAACGAGCCTTCTTTGCCTTCTCAATGACGGCGTAGAGAGCAAAGCAGAGCCGTGCCATACGGGGAAGATCGCAGATGTTAATGTCAAAATCCAGCCTCTGCTTCCACACAGGCTCTGAGCACACATTCACTTCAGAGCTTGACACCGTCTTACACAGCATCTCATTGCCATGGAAGAGACCTGCCTGCACCACCAGCTGAGGGAAGGAGAAATAAGAGAATGTCATGAAGCCACAAGCACCTGCCTGGTTTGCTGAAGACACAGGATTAAAGAGGAATGGGACAGAGTATCCATGCCACTGAGCAGAAGGTCCTGAATCCTGTTTCACCCAGTTCATTGGGACATTAAGTTCCTTAGTCTCAGCTTCAGTAGGAGAAGTTCTTACTCACTTCATCTGTTCTCTTTTTATTTCACGTGGACTTGCAAGAGCTGTTTAATCATTGCAAAACACTTGGGTAAGGCATTGGGGTAGGGGTATTGCAGGTTTCATCCTGCAAAGCCAGGCAATATTCACCAAACCTTGGACCCCAAGATGCTGCAAAAGCTCATGGGTCTTGCTGAAACGCAGGGCAGACACCAAGAGCTGGGCAAGTGACAAAGAGGAGGCAAACAAACACTGCAGGATAAGAGCACATACAAACAGCTGAGCCTCCAACAGGCCTGCAGTGCTGCGGTCTCCAGTCTGCAAATCTACACTAGCATTTACCTGCTGCTCCTGCACGGCAACCACCTTGCAAATCCTAGGGCTTTGCTGCATCATACTTTCCGTCTTAACTGTACCAGTCACCATTCTCTCTTCTCAGGGCTCAGTTTCCCCTCCTCTGCTTTTTGCAGCCTTCCCTGCCCCTCCACGCTGCTGTCAAGTGATATCACCACAGGGCAGTGGCTCTGTGCTGCTCAGAACATTTGCAGGGGAGTGTTTCTAAGAACACGCTGCTGGTTAGCAAGCTCCCTTCCCCTTCCGCTTGAGCTGCAGTATAGAAACTGCCCAAAGGCTGAATGAAGCATAACGGGTATCACGTGAGATTGAGCTGTCAGCCCCTGCTTTCCTCACTACACACAAAGGCAGGAGCAGCTGGGAAAGCCAAAACACAAAACCAAAACCCCAAAGTGAGTCAGTACCTACCTTCATTCTCTCATCTGCGTTGACCTTGCTGCCTTGCACCAGCTCAATGTAGAAAGACTGCTCTAAGGACCAGAGAGAACTGTAGTTTGGCTGGAAAGAGAGAAGAGTTCTGATCAGAAATAAATGTAATAAAGACTTCTCAAGCCAGCACCAGACTTCATCTCTCATCACAGCCTTTTTGCTCCAACTGCATGGCACAAAGTCTGTGATAACAGGGGAAGTTGCATGTGACTGGCAATTCCCATACCTTAAACCCAAGGAACCAGTCCCAAAGAGGCAGGGAGACCCAGCTGCTCCTCGCAGCCTAGTTCAGTGTCTCCATCAGTGGGTAAGCTGAGGGTGACACTGCTATGTCATTGTCCCCCTTTACCTTTTTCTTAGGGAGTGGAGGAGGCTTGGCAGCCAACTTTGGGGGGCTGGCGATGCAGTTGGTTTGCTCATCTCTCATAGCAATGATGGTGGAGGAGTGTACCATGGTCAGGTGGGGCGTCCGGCCCCGGTGCAGGCAGCTGCGAATGTACTGCAAAGAGAGGCTGCAATCAGCACGAGTGACTGTGCTGACAGACAGAGCCAGGCAAACAAATCAAGAGTTGGCTGAAGGAGTAAGGAAAGGACACGGCAACAATCAAAACTCAGTTTTAATTACTCTCCTCTTGTGCTACATAAACCTGCAGCTCACTGAGCTCGCGTTGCCACAACGGAGAATATGAAGTGCCTTTTAGAGCTGGCATCTCATCAACTGACTCAAATAGCTGCACTAAGGGAAAACACTGAGGATTCAGCACTCTCTACAGCACTTCGCCCTGCCAGGGGAACACAGGATACAGGACTGTTTGCCCAGTTTTCAGGAGGAGAACTCCCAGGCCACCAGACAAGCAGACATTTCCATGACTGTGGTCTGTAAATGCATGTAACGAGCACTCAGTACCCAGGGATGGGTTTTTATTGCTCATCCCCAAAACCATAAGGACCTGTTCAGTTGCTAGAAGTCTCCCTTCCCTTGTGTAGCATGAAGACCCTACCACTGCTGTGTCACACTTTAGCAAACAGCAATGCCTCCCTGTGGGAAGGTTACATCTCAGTCCTCCCTCTCAGCAACAGGAGGCCGTATGGCAACATGGTCATGGATAAAACAAGATGCAGTACTCACCTGGAACTGGTAAAGGGGGTAGTTCCCATAGAGATATTCGCATTTCCCATTCACCTGCAGCGTGTAGTCCTCTGGGTTCTCTACTGTTTCATGGCGGAAGATGGTAGCCTGCTTCTTGATAGCGTAACTCATTAGCGTGATGGGGAACTCCTTGGGGGAGATCTGGAAAGTGAAGCTCTCCTGCAACCCAACAACACAGCAAACACCATCACAACCAGCACTGGGTTGCAATGGGCACAAGCAGCAGCAGCAGCCCAGCAGACAGGTACCAATATCCCTGTGGCTGACAATAAAGAGAAGGGCAGGAAGGCAGAACAACCACTCCCCCAGCCCCATGAGCAGTAAGAAGGGACATCTACCAAACTAGGCAGCAGCAGTTTCAGCAGTGCAAGCACAAGGCTGGAGATCAGGAACTTCAAGTCCAGTTAAAACAGAATCTCCAGTTCATGTGGTTGCTACTCATTAGAAATCTTCCCACTGTTATCCCACCAGTGAAGCAGAGAGTAGTAAGGGTCACTGCTCAAACCCAAACCTCTAGAATGCCCTTCTCCTATGGGGTGGCTCCTGCTTCACAGCCTGCCACAACATGCAAACTAACATTAACCAAGGCTAGTGGGCAAGCACAGGGGCTCACGGGCAACACAGAGCAAAGCCTGCAAGCAGTGTGTACTGAGCATGAGCTGAGCAGACTCTTGGGCTGCCCAAGGGAAAAGCATGTGAGAGATTCTGTGCTCCTCACCTACGCAAAACCAAAACGTCTCCCACCACATGTACAGGCAGCAACCTCAGCTACCAGCTAACCAGGACCCCCAACCTTCCCCTGTTCAGGAAGCGGAACAGCTCCTGTGGTTGGAGGCTCAGAGTGTCCCTCCCAACCATCTCCACAGGCAAAGGGATCTGGAGAATGAAGGTGAACACTGAAAACATGGGAACACCATTCATGCACACATTGTGCTGCCTCCAAGATCCCCAAGGTTCCCAAAGGGAAAGCACAAACCAGACAAACAGTGTCACAGAAACTTGAGCACTTTACCCCGCCAGACTGAAACTTCACATTGACAAAAATGTTCTTGGTGGGCATGTGCAGAGGGCCAGTTCCAAAGCCTTTGGCCATGGGCTCCAGCTGCAAGGGGAAGTTGTACTCCATCCAGGCTGTCCAGCTGAGCTGCTGCCGCTTCGCTGCTCTCTCCTCGCAGAACTGGCACATTTTGGTGCGGAAGTCATTCACCTCTGGATCCTGCACGGAGTCAAACTCATGCAAACCTAAGTGCAGAGAGACAAAGGCAGGCAAAATAAGCACCTGCATCCAAAGGGGCAAGCGAGCCTCTGGCAGAGTCTTCCCAAACTCAACTTGTGTCCAAAAGCTGCGGAGTCAGTCAAGCACCCCACACTGCTGATTTATGATGTGCAATTGCACTGACTCAATAGCTATAATCCTCTGCGAGCAGGGAAGACCCTTCTCATGGCTGCTCTTCCACAGCCACCAGGGTAATTGGTAATTTCATTGCCTGCACAAGCAGGACTCCATCACTCCATCACACATAGCAAGGTTGTCCCGGGCAAACACATTTCACCTACAGCCCTCACCCTGCCACACTTCTGGTGAGACCAGTGATGTGGGAACTGACCTTTGCCAATGAGCAGGCTGATCTGGGAGTTAATGACCTTCTTCACTCTGTCTCCTTCTCGAGCCACTAGCCGCAGTACCGGTAGGAAGGGCTGGATGTCACAGAGCCGCCGCTGCTCGTCCTCCAGCTCCTGCTGCTCTGCTGTCTGGTTGATGCACGTGAAGACATAGGCCTCGGGATCACTGAGCATGTGGAACAGTGGCTCATACTGCGCGTGCTTCCACACCACCTGGTCCAGAGCAACAGCAGGTGAAACCATCGCACTGCCAGAACCTCACCTTCCTCACGCTGTCACCCCCCAGCCTCACACTCCACTTTGCACAGACAAAGCACAGCCAGACCTTCTCACAGCACTCCTGGACTTGCAGTCATAGGCTGCTTCTCACGCGACCCACGAGTCCTACGTGGTCAACTCAGATCTGCCCGTGCTCCATAGTTACCCTAGTTCTTATCCCAAGGTGGAACAAGTACCCAAAGAACTGAACATGACACCACCGGCACCAGCATCCTGCTGCTGGCAGCAGCTAGAAATGCATCTAGGGAACTGCAGAGGAGGGGGTCTCACAATGAGAGAACCCAAGGAACCGCCTCAAAGTGATGCAGAAGAAACCCAACTTGCACAGAGCCACAACCCAGGTGCTCCCCAAGGACAGATTGTGGAACAAGGCTGTTACCTGCTTGATGGTGCCCAAGCTGGCATTGCAGGACACAGAGAGGTTTAAGTATATTCCCGTGGGCAACAGAAAGTCCACCTGGATGCTTTGGTTTTCCCCCTTGGACCAGAATTCCATGGGGCAGTAAATGCCTGGGGGCATCCTGCTCACTTCTTAGCTACCACCTGTGAGAAAAGGGAAGAAGGTCTGTTGCTGCTGACTATAGTCTCCTCAGATCTGGGCCGGGTTCTGTGGAGTGCAGGATTCTGTCCCTACCCTGGTTTTGCACCGCAATCCTCAGGCCACATGCTCCAGGTCTACTTCATCTATCCAGACCTCCGTGTCAGCCTGCAAGAAGGAGAAAGAGGTGTTGTTGGTCCTGAACACTCCTTCATTTTCATACACACAGGTAAAGCTCCATCCCCTCTCCACACATACAGGAAAAATGAAATCCAGGTTCTGAGACAATCGATCAGCTGCCTGGCCTCTTCTTCCAGGCCCTTAGTGACAGGATGAGATGGCAGGGCCTGAGGCTGCACCAGGGGAGGGTTGGGCTGGCTGTTAGGAAGCTCTTCCTCATGGAAAGAGTGATCAGAGACTGGAATGGACTGTCCAGGGCAGTGGTGGAGTCCCGATCCCTGAAGGTGTTGGCTGGCTGTGGCTCTCAGTGCCTTAGTCTGGCCGATGTGGTGACGTTAGGTCCTGGGCTGGGCTGGGCTGGATGAGCTCAGAGGGCTTTTCCAGCTTCAAAAAAAATTCTGTGATTCTGTAAAAATCTGGTTTGTTAATCCCATTCTCTTCCTTTTGCTTGACAGGGCTCTGCAGTTTATTGCCAATGCATGCAAGGAACTTGAAGAACAGAAAAAGAACCTGAACGCTATCAGGTGCAAACTGATGTTTTCAAACACATCAACAGTTGAGGCACTCAACTGAATCCTGACATACATTTTCCTGCTCAGTTAACTCCAGAGTCAGAGAAACCATCACACTCCAAGCACTACAGCAGTACAAAACTCCAGTTTCCTCTATGGGCGACAGGTATGATGTCCCCTAGGAGATGTTGGTATTGGCTCCTACCAAGAGACAGTTAAGTGGCTCTAATGCTCTTCAACCACCTCAGCAAAGAAACCAGCTTGCCTAAACACCCTCTCACCAGGTTTTCCACCAGAGAAACACACCAGCGGTAGGGCCTGGAGGGTGCTCTCACAGCCATGGCTCATAGCTACTGTGGAAACCAGGGCTTCAGCCTCCTGCCAGCCTGGCTCTGCCGGTTCCAAATAGCCCTGCACATGCCCTGAGCAATTCTAACAGTAACACCCTCAGCCCATGAAGCACACAACGTGCCTGTTCACAACTTGAAATAGAACTTTGCAGCCGGCAGGCAGGGTGCAAATTCAAAGGCTGAGTAACGTGCTGCTGGAGAGCTGGGTCTTCCAAATCATGAAGCCCTGCTGGCAGCTCCTCGTGAGCCAGCCCTATGCTTCAGTACGACAAGAAGCCCAGCAGCACTTTATCTGTTGGCGCCTGGGAGCACAGCACTTCCCCATCAGCAGTGAGGTAAGGATTCCCAGAATTATGAGCTATGTTTTATCTGTCCTGCTTCCTCAGAGCTCATGCTCTATCACACTGAGCGGATACAGAGACCACAAAACCACCCCTGGGCCTTAAGAGGGAGGGAAGCAGAAAGGGCAGGGAAGCAGAAAGGGAAGGAGGCAAGGTTTCCAAGTTTGAATAAAGCTGAACAAGCTCGTGTCCTCTCGTGCTCATTAACAACCAAACCAGCACGTCCCCAGAATGTCTGCTGCCTCAGCCTTTCCCAGCAGCAACAAACAGCCACAGCTCCACTGACTGGAAGACAGAGGCTGAACTGCATCCTTCTACTGAGGGTTTCTAGCTGAAGGCACATCCCATCAGGGATAAGGTACCCAGGGTAGCGTTGGTTTAGGGGGCTGGCAGCCTGAGGTTCCAGTTAATCAATGCAGATTGACAGAACCTTGTTTGCTGCACAACTTGCATCTCTCTCAAAGCCAAGGCAAGCAAGGGTGAGCCAGAAGTTTGTGCTTTAATGGTATTGCAAACCCAAAGAACCAACTTCAAGCAGGTACACAGATTATCAAAGACCCCTGTTTGTCCTATCAGTACCCCCAGTCCTCACTCTCTACTGCAATATACCCCAAAATATCTTCTTGCTACCATACTTCCACATTCCCCCACCTACATCTTCTGGTAATACTTACTTCTTCCTTCCCTACCAGCCACACCTCCACAGCCCTCAGACACCCACTGCAAGCACAAGGCTGCCTGAACAGCAGCACAGACAACCAGAACACAAAAGCTCTTGGTCTGCAACTGACATGTATACACAGTCCATCTGAGAGAGTCCTCAAGACTACAAGCCAGCTGCTCTGTTTGGGTGGCCAAACAAATCACACCAAGGAAAGACCCAGCTCTTGTGAAGACTCTGTAAACTTCATGTAGTCCCTGGACTGCAGGTACATACAGAACATCAAGGAACCCGCAGGTCTTCCAATACCTCCTCATTCATCTCAGGCAGCAGTTTGCATCTGGGCCTGCCTGTACACAAGTCTGACCCAAAAACAGCCCCTGCGGTACCTACCATGGGGAGGGAAACAACCATGAAGCACAATTCCAGGTTTCAGGTGAAGGCTCTGTCATAGAATCGTTAAGCCATCAAGGTTGGAAAAGACCTGCAAGATCATCCAGTCCAACCATCCGCCCTACAACCCCCAAGCACTAGCCCAGCTCCTCAAACACCCTAGCAGGCTGTACATTGAACCCCTCCAAGGACAATGCCTCCACCCCGTCCTTGGGTAGCCTGTTCCAAGGCCTCTCAGCTCTTTCTGGGAAGAAGTTTTTCCTGAGATCCAACCTGACCCCCCCTGGCACAGTCTGACCCCATTTCCTCTGCTCCTATCGCCAGTCCCTAGAGAGAAGAGGTTAATCCCCACCTCACTCCAACCTCCCTTGAGGTAGTTGTAGAGGGCAGTGAGGTCTCCCCTCAGCTTCCTCTGTCCCCACTTTGCTTCAATTCATAATTTTGCAGGGAAGCTACAGACTGCTTCACTCTGCCAAAGGCTTTCTCTTGTATTGAACAGCGTGGTGGTCACACACATGTGTCTTCCCCAAAGAGATGACCAAGGCAAAGCAGATACGCACTTGGGACCAGTGCATGCAGGAAGCTGCCAGGACACAACAGAGAACTCGGGTGCTGCTGGAATGAAGACAGGCACAACATCAGTAACAGGAGGCAGCATATGTTTTGAGTTCACACACCCTGAGGAAGAAATAGCTGCAGAGAAAGGCAGATATATGCAGAGTGTAACAGACATACTTGGAATTAGCCCATCACTATTTAACAAGCCAGCAGCCAACATAAAACACACACAGTTCTCCCCTTATTATCAACTACAGCTCTGGTGTTTACAACTGCTATTGAAGGGGGGTGGGGGGGGGAAAAAACCCCAAGCACGAAGCTGGCCAGATCACCCATGGAGCAGCGTTCCACAAACCTCAGCGAGGCTGCAGCGTCACAGATACGGAAGCTCCAGTGCCCACAAACACGTTACAGACATACTAAACCCCAGGAGTAAAAAAAACAAACCACCTTTCAAGTTTATACGAGATGGGTGGTGCAGAGCTCTCAGGTGATGCGTTGCGTGGGAGACAGCAGGAAGCCACTTTCAGTGAAGGCATCAACTGGTCTGGGGGAGGAGACCATGGGAATTTCTGCGTACACATGTGTCTGATGTGTCTTCACCGCACAAACGACACGTGGAATAGATCTGAACCAACCCTAAGCTCCCATTCAGCGAGTGTTCTGAAACTGTTTTAGGCTTGGCCTTGCTTTCTTAGTGGAGGTTATGGGGTAAAGCAGGTCTGCTGTACACTATGAGCACTGATCCACTGTAAAATCAGCCCACAAATTCCCCTCCAAGAACTGACTGGGAAAACTTAGCTCCTATAGCAGCTAAGAGAGTCAGGCTGTGTCCCTGTGGGGGAGCTTTGTAGGGGACCCAACCACTGTCGAGCTAGCTGGCACTCGCACCTACCTGCCTTAATCACACAAAACCACCCTGCATCGGCAAAATATGAAAAATCCCAGTTCAGGCTCCAGGCCTCTGAAGTGGATGCGACCAGCACTAGTTCACAGTATCACCGGCCTTTGTGGCTCTGTCTGCTAGCAGTTACCAACAGCCTGGTTCTCTACTCACCTAAAAAATGAGCATGTGCTGCTGAGAGGGGCTATAAACAGCAGTACCTTGGGGTCTGCAGAAGTGCAGGGACCTTCAACACAGCAAATCAGACCTAAAGCACAGGATTCACAGCAAGCTGGACCAAGAACTCACAGCCATCCTCTGCAGATCTGCCACCAACAATGACTGAGCCAGGACATTCAGCTAGCAGCAGCTTTTTATGCCTGAATAGTAGCTCCACTGCCTCCCCAAATAGTCGCTAACATCGTTTTGGGGGAGGCATTAGCAGGACAGATCTTTCTCTTGTGTCAACAAAAGTGTTTCTTTTACAACTTCCATTAAACCTTCTGTAAAACAGGGATCAGAGCATCAGCTGTGCTGTGAGGCCATCACTGCTCCTTTTAAGTTCCTGTGTTGTAGGAGCTGCACCTCTGCTACAGACCCGAGCTGCACTAGAGCTCTGATGGTCTCTGGTTGCTCTTTCAGTGCATGAACACAAATATGAGGTCTGGCTCACGGTAGGAAAAAACCAGAACCCCTTAAAAAGCTGTGGAGAAGCCTTCAAGTACTGCACAACCCCTGACATCAATGGGTTTGTATCTTCAGGGCTCATTTCCTCAAGTGCTGTCTTAGAATACTGTAATCTCCTTTATCTGGTTTATTGTAGTAAGACTTCCACCCCTGCCAAACATAAAAATCAAATAAAGGGGGCTGCGTTATTATCAGCTTGGGCTGCATATTGATCTCTCCTATCCTGCCATACAATTCCCCGCACTGATTCATTCGTTCTTTCAGCAGCAGCTTGTTGTTCATCCGACTCTGCACAGCAGACAGACAGTTTGATAAAGCCTTTTCTCAGATTTCTAAGCCCCTGGTTAACCACCTTTATTCCCTACCTGCTTACACAACCATTAGGCTGAGGTAGATGGACAATGGAAGTTGCCCAGCATAACTGGGTAAGGGATGACAGTGCAGGCACCTGATCCTTGAGGCTTTTCAAAGGCGACAGAGCATCCTCTTCCTGAGCAGAGGGGCTGCCACAAACCAGCACTCCATATCAACATTTTCTGTTCAGAAATACATCAGCAGAAAGCAACACAGCTTTCTACCCTCCAAGGAAATGTTCTACATGGGCTGGGCCTTAAACAACCAGTGGATCCAAAGGCTCCCTTGGCTTGTGCCCTTCCCTTTACGAGCTACAGGCTCCTTCACCTTAAGTATTTATACTGCTCAGTGCCTGCCTTACACACATCCCACCCCCCCCCCCCACCCCCCTGCCATAGAACAGACTCACTGAGTAAAGTAATGGCAAGCAGAACTGCACTAATGCAATCTGAACTGGAGCTAACCTTGTTTGTGTGCAGGGCTTATGATGAAAGGGGTTGTCAGCGAGGAAAGAGATAGGAGAGCAGAATGTACACACAGTAATAACAACAGGCTGCACTTCTGTGGGGCTCCTAGCTCCAGAGAAAGAGAGTGCGTCGGAGTGACAGACCATTGCTCAAGCTCAGCAGGAGCTTAGATCCAACCACAAGCGCCAGAAGGAAGGAAGGAGAGCTCAGGTAAAGCCAATACCTCATTCTGGAAGTAAAAAAGTATCTGTAGGGAAAGGCAGGAGAACAGGGAGTAGGAAAAGCAGCATCTGTAGGCAGGACTCCAGAACCTTGCTCTGGTGGAAACTTTCAAGTAGCATTTTAGGCAACTCACAATCACTTAAGTGTTCCATGTTGTGTGAGGAAACATCTATGGGGAAAGTCTGGTGGTTACAGCAAGAGGCTGAAAACTGACTATTCACAAAGTTCCATTCCCAAACCTGGTGACTGACTTCAGACACCGGCTCCTTCATGTACAGCTTTCTCATGTGCACAAGTGTCTCTCGTGAAGGAGATCACAATTCCCAAATGCACAGTGATTTGGGATCTCTGCTCTCAGTTACTGCCAGTACACACACAGTCTGGGAGCTGGAGGAAATTCTGATAAATAAGAGATTCTAGCTGAAGAGGTTGTTGAAATGAGTCCTTTCCAACTGCTCCCATGAGGGGATGGCACCAGAAAGCCCAAGCCAAGAAACAAGTAAACCGTTTCTAATGACCCTCCATCACGACATTCAACTTCCTTTACTTTCACCGTTAAGTGACTCTCTTCAGAGAGCTCTTAAAGGACTTCCTCATGCCCGCCAGAACACCCAACCCAGAGCTAAAGCGTGGAGAAAACACAACCCAAACTGAACCCATGGAGGAAGACACAACCCAAAACGAACCCATGGAGGCACATGCTGCTGCACACAATCCCCCGTTTAAGGTACGGATGGCCGTGCCGATGTCCCCACGCACACACCAACACCTGGGTTACTCCTAATAGCAGCAACAAGGTGCAAAACAAACCAAAGCGGGTCGCGACTCCTCCAGTATCCGTGGGACCGCTCCCCGGGTGATCGCGGTGCCCCCGTCCCGCTCCCGGCGACCCGCGTCATCCCGCATCCCCCGCGGGAGCGGCCCCAGCGGCGCATCCCTCGCTGCGGGGGGGGGTGGGGGTGTCACGGCTGCGGTAACCGGCCTCTAGCGCGGCCAAAACCTCCCCGGGTCTGAAACACCCGTTCCCATAACGCAGAATTGCGGGGTTCTCATAAAGCAGCAGCAGGACGAGNCCGGCTCCAGCTCCAGCCCGGCCCCGCCGCGGCGGCACCGCCCCGGCCCGGCCCCGTCTGCGGAGGGACCGCGAGAACGCACCGCCCACCCGCGACCGGGGCAGCTGCTAGCGCGGGTGGGACGGAGGCGGGAGGAACGCAAGGAGCCTCCGCACAGCAGACCGCGCTACCGCGCACCAGCGACCCGCTCCGGTGGGGTCACACGTTGATGCCCGACAACACCACAGCACCGGGAGAAACCGGTTCTGTCAGCCACCCACGGAAAGATCCACAGGGATTCATGGCCGCTGCCATCCCCACGTAGCTGGTGTCAACCCCCAAGCAGTGGGGACACACTGCTGCTGATCCCAAGCTCTGCAGGGCTGTAGGACACAGTGCTGACGATACAGCTGAAAGCCACCCGTAGGTGTAGGAATGCTCACATGGGGGATTTACAATGGTTTGGGATTCGCCTCTTCTCTGGAAAGGTCTCAGTTGACAGCCTCAGTGTTGCAACTGCTCTTTCTTCATCTGGAAAAATTTCATGCAATAAGGATGGGGACAATCCCAAATCAGGGTTGTGCAGAAGGAGAAGAAACAGCTCCAAGGCAGATGAGGTGCCAAGGAGCAGGGTAGCACCAGGCTGGAACACGCCTGGTGTTTCACCAGCATCTGCTTGCCGTGGGAGAGAGGGGAACCAGGCACATGTTTAAATGCTGCACACCAAGGACATAGAGGCTGTCCCACAGCAGGGGGAAAAAAAAGGAAGGAGACCCACCAGACACCAAACCACTGTGCAAGGTCCTGTCCTACCAGAGCCCCAAGGCGCTTCAAGGGTCAGCTGTTCCTCAGACACCCCATAGGGTTACCATCATCCTTGTGCACAGGGCACCCCTCTGGCTTGTCACAGGAAATCAGTGGTTCTAAAGCAGCAGCAGATGGGGATAAGAAATATTTCCAGTGTTCAGACAGTCATTCTCCTCAGTCTCATTAAATTTTCAGCAGCAATTAGATGCCCAAAGACCATTTGCTCATTTGAAAAACAAATCTCTTTTTTCACACAACTTCTCCTGTGCTTGAGAAGCACCCGCTGTACTCGGGGTCACAAATAATAAGAGATGATGAACGTGGATTTCAATTACTTCACTCCCAGACACTGAAACCATCTCAGTGTAGGACCCGGTTACTGTTAGAGCACTGACTGCAATTTTACAACTCCCAGTATCATCGTTTTTCCTAAAGCCTCTACTGCTGGAGAAGTGTGAGTAAGGTATAAATTCTTTTCCGTGTTATAAACCAAGAAAAGCTCATTACTCTTGCAGACTGACTCACTTTATTCCCTGAACATCGCTAGCTGGCACCACAGATACGTTACCATCAGTACAATATGTGACTGTTGAACCATTCGTTCTTCTACTCCATTTGAACCTACTACCGTGTCTTCATGTGACCTTTTAAAGCTCAGAAACTGTCTATTTTAAATCATCGGCCCTGACATGTGTTGAAGATATTTTTAGCAGACTGTTTACAGGAATTCTGGTTTCTGTTGTGCTATTTTATATTTTTCCCCTTTTCAACATCTTTTCTATTCATCCTCTCCAAGTTTCACATATAGGTCCCGTAGTGAACATTTTAAGGATGTTTACACACGTGGCCTGTGATCAATTGGACACCAGAAACCTGAGGGAAGGGGAAAAGGAACTGAAAGTCAGAAAAATAGTTGCAATCTGCTAGATTAAAGATCTGAGACCTCCAGAAAGAGCAGAAGGGAAAAGTCAGTTAGTTGTTTTTCCTCTCTGCTACTGAGAACAAAACAGCGTTGGCGGGTTTGAAGACGACCCTGGTAAGAAGGATGATGGCAAGCCACGAGTTTACTTCAAACACATCCAGCACGTGCTGGGCACACCAGTTCCCAAGCACTAGGTATACATTCAATTTTGAAACTCCAAACAGTTAGTTTTGTACTCTCAGTTCTTTTGCCACGCAGCGGGCCAGTGTTTTACATCACCAGACATGCCAGAAACAGGATTCCAGCTCCTGCTGAGTCAGGGCAGCCGTGTCCTGCCTGGCAAACGATGCAGCCCCCAGCCTAGTGTTGATGAGCATCACACTGTGGTCCAAGTTCGATGCAGCTCTTGTTAGCAAAGTGCTGATGAGAGGCTGATCTCTGCCACGTGGACACAGTGGCTCTGTCCTCAGTTAAAAACCCCGAGATAACAAATAGGGCTCAGTGCTGCAATCACAACTTCATTCCACACTAAGCATCAGGCAAAGAAGAAAAATTGGTATCTAAAAGCACTGTTGACAGAGTCGTTGGACAGACTTTTATTTAAAACTTTAGTACTTGCCACAAACACACACCTGCACTCTCAGGCTGCTCTACGAGGGACATGTGCTGGGACTAGCCAAGATCAACATGAAACTGCAGACAGTAGAAAGACAAATTGGACAGAAGGGAAGGATAAGAATCTTGGCAGGATAAGGAGTGCCCAAAGCTCACAGGAGAGAGGGGAGACATAGAATCATAGAATCTTTAGGGATCAAGGGACCTTGAAAGATCATTCAGTCCAATCCCCCTGCCACAGCAGGATCACCCAGACCAAGTCACACAGGAACACAGCCAGGCGGGGCTGGAACATCTCCAGAGAAGGAGACTCCACAACCCCCCTGGGCAGCCTGTTTCAATGCTCTGTTACCCTTTCTAGGAAGAAGTTGCTTCTGATATTTATAGGGAACCTCCTCTGTTCCAGCTTGCACCCATTGCCCCTTGTCCTATCACTAGATGACCTTGAGAAGAGCCTGGCTCCATCCTCCTGACACCCACCCCTCACATAACTGTAGGCATTAATGAGGTCACCCCTCCATCTCCTCTTCACCAAGCTCAAGAGATCCAGTTCCCTCAGCTTTTCCTTATAATGGAGCTGTTCTACTCCATCATCTTCCTTGTTCTACACTGGACACCCTCCAGCAGCTCTGTGCCCTTCTGGAACTGAGAAGCCCAGAACTGGACACAATGCTCCAGATGTGGTCTCACTAGTGCAGAGTAGAGGGGGAGAAGAACCTCTCTAACCATCCTCCTTCTGATGCACCCCAGAATGCTGTTGGCCCTCTTGCCACAAGAGCACATTACTGGCTCACAGACTTTCTACAGCTGGGGATAAAGATGCCCAGTGCAGTGCTTCTTGGCAGTTAAGAACCACTGTCTATTATATCTTTACCAAAGGCGAATCTGAAGTGGGATTGTCTTTTCATCGTTTGCCTATACTGGCACTACAATGACTGCTCACAGGTGCCTTCTTGTTAGGTCCCAAGGACATTTTTTGAGCCCTTAGTCTTAATTACCAGCCTTGCATAGCCCCACTTTTTGGAATTTATCCCTACAATGTTCCTTGACGTTGTTTCCTCTCCCCACTGCTCCTCGTTCAGCACCACTTACCACCTCAGCACCCCTTTACACAAAAGAAACACTGTCTGTACAGCCCCAACCGTGCCCCAAGTCCCCTTTCTCTACAAGTTTGCTGCAGGAGGAGTTCCTGAACATTGCTGATGTTGGTAGCCTAGATGGGACAGCTGGTCAGCTGAGGGAGGAAGAAAGAACAGAGGGAGAAAGGAGAATGACAATGAGCAAGTGATGTAACCACAGTGCCTTGGTGTTTACAGGTTTGCCTGGCCAGAACACTTTCAACTGCTGGTGGTGCACCTGGAGAGAAAAAACACGGTGGCAGCTCTCCTGGGGCCTGAGCCACTAGACATGGGCAATGAATTAACATTAGTGGAGCTGTAGTCACCCCTTGTATAGAGCAGGCTGGAAGTAGCTTCACTTATCCTCCACTTACTGGGGAATGAGCTAAACAAACAAACCAACCCCACCAACCTGGCCGCATTTAATTGCTTCACAAAGCAAACAGGAAGCCAGGGCAGTTTTAGGAGAGTTGAAGCTATTTGCTCCATGTGGTTAACGCTACCCAACAGGCGGGAAACCGCGTTTCTGCTTCAGCTATGCAGTTGGTCTCTAAATACAGCTGGTGACTTCTTATTTAAAAGGCAAAAGAGGGTTTTTTGGCAACATAACCTGAAAGACGATCACGGTGGTGTGAAGTGTAAAATAGTGATCCACAGCAGCTATTGCAGAGGTGTGCGGCAGAGCTCACCTCTGTCAGCACAGCCACAGGTCACAGCCTCTGCTGAAAGTCACCTATGGCCAAACCAAACAGCATTTCAGGATTTGAAGATCCTTTTCTTTTTAGATGCCACAAGAATGGCCTCTGTGCTACAGCATAATGTTACACTGCTCCAGGCTTTTCATGATTTGATGGGATTTCTTATAATATAAATACTTGGGGGCCCTAGGCTCTCTTGCAAGCAAGCCATGTGCACGCTGAAGGGAAGTCGGGTATTAGGAAGCATTACTGTACCTTACAGCCCCCATCTGCTGGGCACCTTTGTTTTTATATTTTGAATGAATTCTTTAAACAGCCAGAGGTGCCACAGCCTTAGCAGTTAAGACAAACTTCACAAACAAATTACAACTGCTGTGTTTTACAGATGATTACCCAAGTAGAACACAATGTAAAAGATGACGGGAAGACTAGACCTTCATCACTATGAAAATCAGTGCTAGTGCTCCAAGAAAAACAACTAATCTAAACCAACTGCAGACACAAAACCTCTCCTCTCCTTCATTGGGAAAACTGAGATATAGAATCACAATTTTAACGTCAAGCCAGGTATGATTATTTGGACACGGTAGGATGCTGGGGACAACGTGCACAAACTGCTCCACTAGCCAGAAGTGTTA
Source organism: Upupa epops (assembly GCA_013397515.1). Lineage (NCBI taxonomy): Eukaryota > Metazoa > Chordata > Aves > Bucerotiformes > Upupidae > Upupa > Upupa epops. Next base: position 289,616 of record VZRI01012515.1, read on the forward strand.
TCAAAGAAAACACTCATCCCAGGGAGACCAAGCTCAGATCTAGCATGAGGAGCATGACAGCACAAACCTAATTTGACATAAATTCCTCGTTGATAGGAACACCACACTACTAATAATAAGTAGGAGATGTTAAGATATCCAGGGTACATAAACTTTCACTTGTACTGCCTAAAAAAGCTTGAACAGTACGTACTGTAAACTCCATGTGCCCTTCACTTCCCTCTCTTGTTCTTGACACATTAGGAAAACCAAGACACAGAAATGAACTGGCCCAAAATTACCTAGGAGGACGGTGGAAAAACCAGATTAGATCTCTGGTGTCCTTGCTAAAGGACTTGTTCTGTTAGGATCACGTAAATTTGCTTGTTGAACATCTACATATTTAGCGAAGAGGAGATGAAGTGTAATAATAAGAAAAGTGGAAGCTAGAAGCGTTGACTTAAAACCAAACTGAATTTGGTTCAGAACAACTCTGTTCAGGTTGAGAGTTGACTGAGGGAAGGACAGCAAGTGCATTCAGACCCTCAACTGGTGGAAATGCAATGAGATGATGGACAATGACCACGCAAGAGCAAGCTGCAAGGAAGGTGACCCCACAGGTCCTATGATAACGCTGGTGCCTGCCGGGGCTGAGGAAAGATGCTGTGAGGGAACAGAGGGCACAGCAGCAATCAGAAAAGGTGGTTTGCTTCAGCCAGCAGTGCAAGGATTGCAAGGCATTAGCCTTGAGATGGGCTCTGGAAAGAACAGAAACAAGCAAAAGGCTGTGCTGAATAAAACTGAGAGGAAAAATTCACCACAACAGCTTAAAGTGAAGACTAAAACTGCCATCTCCCTCAGGGTCACTATCACGTGTCTCATGTTCCACTTTCCCCAACTCTAATGCCACAAAAATGGCAGAGGACAAACATCAGGGAAGGATATTTAGGGGAAGAAAGCCCAAGGGATCACAAGCATATTTACTGGCTTTACCCAGTAAACTCCCCAGTTGCACCAACCTGGAGGACCACAGACACGGGGACAAGGACCTCAGAAAATGCCCAGCTCTTTGTTGCCCTGGGCTGACCAACCTCCTCACTCTGCTGATTTGTCACATTCTTAACCATGTGAAACCTATTCTTCATCTCCTATTCTTCATCTGTGCTCACATAACCTTCCCAGAAGGAAGGAATTTCTCTGAGGATAAAGGCAAGCAGTGGTTATTCCATAGCTTAGACTTCGGGACAGCCGAGTGCACAGTGTTTGTAACACCAGATGTTTTTCTTTCAAGAACAAGGCCACCGTTTGCTTGTTGATATTGTCACAAGAAATATTTCTGAGAAGAAAACCGTGACAAAGCCTCAGCACAGTTTTTTTTCTGTTTGTTTGATGGACCCATGTTCAAACAAAGCACTGACCGAGCAGAATCCTTCCTCAAGTTGATGGGGAATTATCAGGGAGTGGGATTCAAGGACCTGAGCAGCGCATTTGTTCAAAAAGCCCCTGAAACAGTGTCAAGCCTGGGAACCCTGAACGGCAGAGAGACGGAAGAATGACGACAAAGATGCTCTGTTCTGTCGCTGAAGGCCAGAGCAGTGCACTTTGGTGTCCTTGTCCAGATAAAAAAGCTGGTTTATTTCTGTGACTACGTATTTAAATGAAGGGTATTGCAGATGAGAACATTCCTCCACAATTTCCCCATAAACGTTTGCAGAGGAAAAATAACTACAACTGACCTGAGTTAGCTGCAGCCAGTAGATGAGATTCCTATCTTGATCATCAGCACCACAGGGCTTCTAAAGGAGCAAAATTCCTGGAGGCAGTTCTCCTTAGGAGGTTATCACAATGAACCAGGAGGCTTCCTAGTTTGGTACCTCCTCTGGTGTTTCTTCATTAGTTTCAACTTGACTATCTCTACCCGTGCCAAAGCATTGTGTTAAGGAAAAAGCAGGTTGTCTTGTTGGTGTTGGAAGAAGCACACCCCAGGGAACAGATCAGAGGATATTAATCAAATGCTAGATAAGAGGAGATACTACTGACCCAGTTCTGTGAGGCTGCAGCGATGTCAGGGATACAGTTTTGAGTTACTGACTGGAAAAACAAAACACTCTGGGGAAAACACACAAAAACCCAAACCAACACCAACAAAAATCCCCACCGCAGTGACACATGCTGCTCAGAAAACCCAAGGCTTGATGTTTTCAAGGACAGGACATACAGTAAGATACTCATGTTCTAACTCCTCATACTAGCACTGCTGCCACGGCTTTTAGGTAGTTGTTTCACCTGTCTGCATGCAGAGGATAGATAATATTGTTCTGGCGTTTCACAGGGCATTTTGTGAAGTGTGCTGTTTGCAGAGGTCATCTGAGGACTTGGGCTGGTGGTGATACACAAGTTCAAAGCATAGCATGTCTCAACACAAACCATCATTTCCTTCATCACTTCTAACTGTAGTTACACACGCAGAGCGATTCCAGCCATGCACGAGGAACAGCTCTCACAAACCCTCTTCTGTTGAAGACCCTCTTGATACAAACCCAAACAATGTCAAACACAAAGCTAGGAGCTCCTTCCCTTCTCTTCCTCTTGGTTCTTCAGGAAGGACAGACAACTTTCCTCTCAGTTTTTAGAGATGCCAGTTCTTGGGACACTTCTTTATGCAGAAAGCGAGTGACCTATAGCCCCACCAATTCCCACTATGAGCTGTAACTGCCTTTAACTAAACCACAATATTTCATCTTGAAATTACTGTTGGGGGATTCTGGATCCTTTGCTACCAGAAAAAAAAGCAGCCCCTGGTCTTCCCACACTTACAAGAACAGTTTAAGTTCACGTGAGTGCTGGGATCTCAAAAAAATACAAAAAATACAAAACCAGACCTCAGTGGCAACGTCAAAACAAACAAATAAAAGCCCTTCATCCAGTTTGGGAGGTTTGGGGGTCCTTACTGTTTCCAGCAAGACCGGATCTTGCAAACTTTGTGTGTGGGTGGCTGTCTGCACACTGCGGACAGACAGACAGATGCAGGTGCCTGCCTGCACTCAATGTTTTATACAAACCCATGACTCTGTTATATTTGGGTGATTTCTGTTTGTTTAGGTTTATTTCATGTTTAAAGCGCACAGTCCAAACCAAGCTGCATTCGGAACCCAAACAAACACACTTACACACAAAACCCGGCATCTATGGATCGTGTCGCATGCTGAGGCAGCTGCTAGTGACAAATGCTTCGAGAATTTTTTAACAGCCACCTGAAAAATCACTTAAGAGTCAGGAATCAGTAGCAAAGGCCGCTGCATGAGTCATCCGTGACAACAAGGAGAAAAGGAACGTCAAGGGAAATTTTTTTACTAGAGTGAAAGACGAGTTTGGCTGAAAGAAAATGATTCTTTTTACAGTTACCAGTGAAAAATTTCCACTTGAGAGGAAGGGATTCTCCACCTGAGACATTCTGATGGAGAATCATTTAGAGAACTGGAGGTAAAACTATGACTTTTACCCTGGGAACAGCATTGAAGGAAAAACAAACTCTTTTCAGTAGCAAGAAAGTGCAAAATTTTTGTCCTCAAATTTTGGTCCAGAAATAGATAATGTTTGTTTTCATTAAGTCTTAAAAAATCCTTACAAAGAAGAGAAGATGTATTTCACAGAAGGAAACATTCCAGCCAGCCTAAACACAACTAGGACTGGGAAACTGCACTGGACAACATGAACTACATAAAGCACTATAAGTTACAAGGGTGAGTGCCCCTCTCAAATCAAAATAAAACTCTTTCTCTGTTTATTATTACTGATTCATCATTTAAAATGTGGCAGCAGCCAGGATTTGAGTGAGGTTGGGTCTCCTTCACATCAGCAGGATGCACTTGGGCAGTTAAATCAGCTGCCTCCAAGGAGTTTTGCAGGTCTCACCTTGTCCCTTTCCATGACACTGGTTGTGGTCCTCGCTCACTGTTTCCATTCCCCTTTCAGGACAGTACTGGATCACTTGAGAGATCAGCACCATCTGTGATTTACAAGCGATGCCATACAAACAGGTTTGTACCATACTCTCCAGTCTTCTGCTGAGTGACAGAGCGATCAAGGCTATTAACCTGGGCTGGTGCAAAACCAGTCACAGTAACATTTTCTTCCTCTAGATGGCCTGGGCATCTTTCTACAACTGAAATTTATACTTTTCTTTGTATTTTTCTTCCCCCCCCCCCATAGCTCAGTGATGGTTTTTCCTTCTTGATTGCTAAATTGAGCCCCAGGAAAGACCAAGTGTCTCTAACACAGGGGGTAGCAGTATCTGGGCCAGAGCAGTGAATCTACTTCCAGATCTACAACAGGCTAACACAAACCACTGTGCTGATCTTCCTCACAATGGATGTTCCAGAGCCCTGTGGCTCTCAGGGACTGAAAAAGAGTTTAAAGAGGTTCAAATATCTTCATCATCCTTATTCTTTCGGGGATAGTCCAAGAGAGAAAAAGACAAGTATTTTTTATTGCCGGCTTTATCCCCACAAAAAGGGAAAACCAGAATACCATAAACTAGCACAGTCTTCAGAATCAGTCATCTTAAACCAGAAACACAGGGGATTCTGGTGGGAAGAACCTGCAGTTAAGTTCTTCACCAGCCCAAACCCATCTGCCCCAGTGGGGAGATTAGCAGTCAGTCACAGCCTGAAGGATAATTCCAGGCAGTCCTTAGGCTGGGTCCCCTGGCACAGGGTTTGGTGCTAAAGAGCTGCTTGGTAAAGACCTCAAACAGTTTGACACAGCTTTGTTTCCACAAAGTCCCTTTCCCAAACTTTGCTGGGAGCCTGTTCTGCACCATCACAAAAACCTTAAGTCCAGCTTTACTACAAGAGGAACACGTTATCAAACAATAGCAGCCACGAAGCACCTGTAGCCTGTGGTGCTGGTAGGGGCTCAGCAAGAGAACTTAGTGTTGAATTTCCTATTTTATTTCCCTGTTACCTGCACAGGAAAAACCTCAGCTTCTCATTTCCTTTCTCCTGCCCACTTTCTGTGTGAAGCTTTGACTGATCGGTGTAAATCAGCCACAGTCAGGAGACAGATTTTCTATTTGTTCTCCTTCTAAAGGCCACAGAGCAAAGTCTCCAGAATAAAATTACAGGGGTAAAGGCAAGGACAGTGACAGACACACATTATTAGCAGAGCTCTCAGGCAGCTCCCCCGATGCTTTCGGGAAGAAACCAAGTGCAGAGCAGTGTCAAAAAGGAGATGGATTGTGCCATGGAGATCTCACACAACTTTGGCAAAGTGATGCTTTCAGAATTAGCCTTGGAAAAGTAATAGAAAGATTTGGTGAAAACTATGCAGGCTCTTTCACAGTCACGAGCTCCATAGGTGAGTGGTGCTGTGCACAGCACAGTAATGCAGCCAAAGCACCACATGGCCAAGCCACACAGCTCTGTGTCATTTTGAGAACTCCAGATCATTTAATTCTCATTGGAGGGACCAAGAAATATGGAAACCACTTAAAAAACACACAGCCATGTGCTAGAGCACTGCAAGAGAGGATGCAGCTTGTTTCCAATGACCTGACCATAAAACCCAACTTCTACCCAGAAAAGTCTTGAATTAGCACCAAGAAACAAAGCAGCAGAAAAGGGAACTATTCCTCTTGCATTACTGTCAGCAAAGTCTCACCCCATTTCAAACTCAAATTCTCAGCCAAAGAGCAGCTCTGTCATTGGGGAATGAGAGAAGGAACAAGCTGAGAAGAGGAACAACAGGAAACTGTTTGCTCTGCTCTGAGAGGTCAGAGACACCAGATCTCGAGGTAAATGTTTTGCTGGGAAGCAATGGTTTCACCAGTGCTCAGAGTGCTTTAGAGCACTGAGCTAGCTACCCATAACACAATGGTTGCTGAGTTTTATGAGATGGGCAGTGCCAACACCGTCACTGCAGAGCAGATGCACATGGCTTGCAATTTACAGGCTAGAGAAGTGGGAGACAGAAGTAAAACAGGATTGACAATGCCTCCCGTGGTGGTGATTTACTTGCTTGGTGTGCCTCACCCATCAGATGGCCAAGAGTCTCACAGACACAGGGTACCCCAATCATGGTAGTGTTTCCTCCCTGTTTCTGTGGTGATCACCCAGTGGGTTCCTCAGGGACACTCTGAGGAGCCAAGATGCTCACTTCACTCTTTTGTTTAAAGTTTGCCAAGAAAAGGGGCTTTTAAAGACATTTTCTTCCCACCCTCAAACCCCCAGCACAAATATACCTATCTACTGCATGCAATTGCTTCCATGGCCAAAGCAAAAGTGACTCACAAGCCCTCTGATACTAAAAATACACCCTTCTTCCTCCTCCAAGTTCATCTCTTGCAGAAGCATTTCTCCTTCTGTGCCATTTCCCAGCCTCTCACACTTATCTCTTTTACCACCTCCCACCCAGATCAATGCCCTCTCAAAACACAGAGCTCCTGATGCTGCCGTATGGGCTTTTAATGTCATCATGCCATTGTGACCTGAGCCAAATCACCCGCTCACAGCCCATTCGGTGCTAGCAGGTCATGCCCCAACTGTTCCTCCTTGCACGTTATTTATTTACCACTCTTCTCCTTCAGCGCTGCATCAATTGCTGCTGCTCTCTGCCATGCGTTTCCCATGTGGGGTCAGAGGCAGGAACAGAAATTCCTGAAACACCAGGTCTTTTCCCTGTGGTCCCATAAATATCCACACAGCAAACTTTAAGGTGAGGGCAGCTCCCTCAGATTAGCAAGTGACAGAAGAGGAAGAGGCCACCAAAAAAAACCCAGCAGAGTAACCAATTGAGAAAACCATGTTTTTCTCTACTCGAATGAGGAGTCAGCAGCTCTGATTGAGTAAAAATTCCCCTAAAGTTCCCCTGAAACGTCCCGGCAGAGAGGCAGCCCAGCCCTAGTACAGTCAGCCGTGGAGCTTGCACTGCTACTTGTTTATTTACTTCAATTAAGATATCAGCCAGACCTTATCATGGGTGACTGAATCACCCTCTACTACACTGTGTAGCTGACCTTCTTGAAGCGCATCAGCACCTCTACAGATGGCAACTGCTCACCAGTCATCTGGCTGTAACGGGGCTGCTCCCTGCCGGCCTTTTCTCCCCTTTTCAGCTCATTGCTTTCAGTGTTCTGGTGGGAAGACTGAGAGCTGCCAACTGACAGGCTGTTTCCTTTCATGCACAAACAGTTGTAGCTTTTATACTACCTGTGTGCATCACACAGGTTTACAAAATCCAAAATAAAATCTGCTTAAGCAGTACAGGAAAACATCCTTGCAACAGAACACAGAGAAACCAACGAGGTGCAGCTTGCAGGAGAAGAGACCATCTGCTAAATTCTAGACTGAGGTGCCTGGAAGCCTTGTCACAGGGATCAACCTGGGAGGATAAAGACCAGAATAATTAATCTAGAAGGGATGAACAGGCATCACCATGAAATCACCAGCGACAAAGCTGCATCCAACACACAGCAGAGATCCACTGTTAGATCCCATTAACTGCAGCTCTCTATCACTGTAGTCAGCTCTGCCCAGAGATCAGAGACCACAACGTTACAGTGCAAAAAAACATTTGTGAGCTTGCTGGTGGCTCTGGAAGGAACTGTAAAAGGGAGGGGAAAAAAAAATCAAATCCTAATGGAAGTGCAGGGTCCTGCACTAATCAGCTTTCTGGTCAGTCTTTTACAGCCCTGGTACTAATTTGTATAGGGAAAAGCCAGGCAACCCTTAACAAGCACTTGCATGAGCTGGTCTTGCTTCTCCTTAATTCACTGGCCATATCAGCCACAAAAGTCTGCAGGAGCCTATGGTGGAAGCCAAGAGCAGGTCACTCCAAGGAGACATCCCCTCATTTGTCATGTGCATGGCAAAGCTCACACATTAATTTTTCATCTTTCTTCTCAGCCACTGATTAAAGCGGCTCCTTCCCTAATTCCCCTTCCATCTCTACTAAAGTCCCATCTTTCCATGCTTTGGCAGCTGTCTGTCTCCTTCTCTGTGCCCATTTGCCTGCTGTTGTCTTCCTAATGATTTTTACAAGGCTCAATAATTGATGCAGTCTTTCCCATTTCTCATCTCCTTCCTCCAGCACTGTCTGGCAGGCAAGGAACTCGGCAGGCAGCTGTGCTCAGTTGGCCGCCCATCCATCCGCCTCCCGCAGAGAGGAACCAGTGCCAGAACGAGACTTTGCAACCTAATCCTCTATTTACCTTTCTCTAGACTCTGCGACTGTTATCCAGAGGAGCAGCTTTTGAAGTCACTTAGCAACATGTCAGCAAAGCAAGGCTCTGATGTCACCATCAAAAATAGTATCTTGGAAACACCCATTTGCCTCATGCCTTGAGCCGAAGTTAGCTGCAGCCATCCAGCGCCAGTCCTCCCCAACCCTGGCTTCTAGAGAATTCATCTTTGACTCCCTGGCAGACAGGATCACAGTGATTTTAGACTAAAAATCATTATGAAGACAGGCAGAGGGAGTTAGGGTTGTTTGGCCTGAGGAACTGAAGGCTGTAGGAGAATCTCATAGCAGCCTTCTAGTACCTGGAAAGGGCTACAGGAAAAGCTGGAAGGGGTGCTTTTTACAAGGGCAGGGGATCAGAGGAAAGGGGTAATGGTTTTAAACTGGAAGAGGAGAGATTTATGTTGGAGATTAAGAAGATCTTTAGTGTGAAGGTAGTGAGACAATGAAAGAGATTGCTCTGGGAGCCCAAGGTAGCTCCATCCCTGGCGGTGTTCAAGGCCAGGTTGGATGGGGCTCTGGGCAACCTGGTCTGGTGAGAGGTGTCGCTGTCCATGGCAGGGGGGTTGGAACATGATGATTATTAAGGTCCTTTCCAACTCTAACCGTTCTATGATTCTGTGATCATCTCCCATCCTGACAGGAGCTCAGGACAACTCATGCCTCTCTCTACAGAGCATAGCATTGAGCAAGAGCAGAGATCAGATAGTGAAGTGAATGTGATGCTGGTCCTATATGGTAAGGCAGCTCCCTCAACCCTGCAAGTTATTTATCTACCAAAGATAAACGAATAAATTATGGATTTAACTGAACAGAGACCCACCCATGGCAAGTCTGAAAACATTTTTTCCAGGCTCCCAAAAACACCGTTGTCAACGAGTCCTGTTTGGGAGGGGACTCTGCTAGGGGTCTGACTCAATCAGGACACTTCATGGTGCAGCTCCCTCAGCCCAATGACAGCATAGAAGTAGCCTTTTTACATTTTGCCTTTTACTGATGGTCAGACCTTTTACTGCTGGGAAAACAAAAGGGGAGAAAACACAGCAGTAAATAACGGGAATTACACTGAGAGCAGAGCTCCTAATGCCACTGCTTTGTTTTCTGTGAATGCTGTCAGGCATCTGAGAACCAGAAGGCACAGCTCTCAACGCTTTTCCCGTGCAAATTGCGCTCTGGCTCACAGTTTGGATGTCATTTCTCAGAGCAGTTCACTATCATCGAGGCTTTATACAAGCTGCCAGCAGCCCAAGGTCATGGAAAGGTAGAGCAACTCATAACTCGCACTTCAAACCAGATGCCTGCTCATTTCACACACACTAAGCAAACCTGGGCTGCGTTTGAAAGCACTAAATCCCAAATCCTGCAGGAATCAGCACTGGTGGCTCATCTTTCAGTGCCTGATTCTGGCACTCACTACCTCTGACTGATTATCACAAGATGCCGAAGTACAGGATGAATTCCAGTTGTGTCCATTCAAGAGCAGCTGACACAGACAACTGCCAAAGAGGGAAATTAACGGACATTCTGCTGCAGCCATGCAGCGCCGAGCAATGCACTTCTGGGGATCAGAGAGCCACAGAGACGCTGGAGCAACACACAAGCACATAATGTCTTTTCCAGCACCTGCACTCAGAGGCTTCTCCCAGCTTGCTAACCTCCACCAGGTCCCCCTTGCTGCTGGCAGCTTGTTGTTTCAAAGAGCAGCGGTGTGAAAAAACAGGAAGCCATGCAGAGAGAGAGAAAACAGATTGAGGCACGAAACTGCAGCAGCAAAAGCTTCCCCCAACACGCACCCCACCCCCTCACCACAGGCCACGTTCTTGGTGAGAAAAGCTGCTCTTGCTCTTGACGGGAAACTGGTTACGGAGTTGCATGGCCAGAGCCACTGAGAGAGGGGAAATCCAGCAGCAGGGAAGGAAACGCATCTCACTAGACTCTTCTGGCCTTGGGAGGAAGAGGTGGGAGTGCAGTTGGTATCAAGAGAGCCAGAATAAACCCACAGGTATCATGTTCTTGGAGTCCCTGGTAGACACCGTGGTATCAATGATTTCACCCCGAGTCCTGATACACATTGTCCTCCTCCACATGGTGGGAAAGGCAGAAGTGAGCACAAAGAGCTCCAACACTGCAGTTCCAGCCTTAGGAGACCACACTCACAGGGATCGCTCACTCCTGACCACACAGAGGCCCCATATTTAGCAATCAGGTTCTAGGAATAGTGCATAAGGAGGCAGGCAGAGGGGCTGTTCCAGATCAAAGAGGGGTCTGCAGTCTCCCTACCACCCCAGAGAGATGCCAAGCTGACCGCAACCAGTAACTGTACTCTAACACAGAGAAAAATGACCAAGGGACTTAGGGAAGAGCAGACTGGAGAGGGTGTAGCATACTCAGAGCATCTGGAATGAGAGCTGTACCTCACCTCCCTTGAGACAGCGCATGAAGCATCATTTCCTATACATCCCCCTCTCAGAGCTCCCTTGTTCCTCTCACAGGGAATTGAGATTGCTCCTTGCCTCCCTTTCTCCTGCATGACTTATCCCTTGCTAAGGCAGCTTTGAGTTCAGGAAGTTCAACCAATTTTGCTGCATTTCTTCTCGGTTACAGAGGGATTTTTGGAGGGAGACACAAGACTGAACTGGTTTCCATTTGTCCCTTTTGCAGACTCTACAGCAGACTGCTCACTTTGTGGCTCAAGTACAGAATTGGTCCCTTGTGCACAGGAAAAGTCCCAAAGCTAGAGCAGCCTTTGGAGGTGACACAGGACTGATTCCTGCTCTGAAGACACAAAACCACATAGTAAAAGGAGCAGGTCAAACCAAACACTACTCCACAGGCAGCTCTGCATCCATTTTACACTCTAAACATCATGTATGTAACCCCTTACTCCCAGTAGCTCAGATTTGCAGCTTCAAAGACGCCCTGAGGACCATGTTACAGACTGTTTGTGCTTTATCGACATCCTGCTGCATCCCAACAGCTCTCAGCAGCATTTTTACACCCACAGAGAACCTGTTCAGGAGTAAGGATTGAGCCAGTCAACTGAATCAATTGAATACCAATTGAAGAGGGTTGATGGATCAGCTTGTCTGCAGCTCTCAGTGATCACAGCTCTGTAACCCTGATAGTGACTTCCAACAGAGGGGTGCCTATTCTGCAGGAGTCTTCATTGCTCACAGTCTTATCTTTTCAGTCTTCTACACAAAAGATTAGAAGGGTGGAGATGAGGAAACAACAGTATAGGGGCAAACACACTAGTAGAGGACAGAAAGGACAAGTAAACCCCTGAGAAGCAAGCAAACACCCCAGATGCCATTCCATATCAACTCTTCCCAGCTTTATCTCTGTCTAACCACATCTGTGCTTAAACCTTCCAGCTGGATAAAACAAAAGGAAAAGCAGCAATGTTCTGAGAATCCTGGTGATGTTGAAAGCAGGGGAAAAAACTAAGCACCAAATGCAGCTCGATTAGTACTCCTGGAGAAGAGTGTTCAAATATTTGAAGTCCCTGGGCTGGGCACTGGTGAGGCCACACCTCAAGTACTGGGTCCAGTTTTGGGCACCTCAGTTCAAGAAGGACATCAAGGAGGCTGGAGCAGGTCCAGACAAGGGCAACAAAACTGGTGAAGGATCTGGAGGACAGGTCTGATGGGGAGTGGCTGAGAGAGCTGGGGCTGTTTAGCCTGAGGAAGAGGAGGCTGAGGGGAGATCTTAGGACACTCTGCAACTACCTGAAGGGACACTGTAGAGAGGTGCAGCCTGTTCTCTTCACACAGGTCATTAGAGATAGAACAAGAGGGAACAGCCTCAAGCTGCACTAGTGGAGGGATAGGCTGGCCATGAGGAGAAAGGTCTTCCTGGATAAGGTCCCCAGGCCTTGGCACAGGCTGCCCACAGGTTGAGTCCCTATCCCTAGAGGTGTTTAAAGGCTGTTTAGCCGTGGTGCTTGTTTAAAGGCTGTTTAGCTGTGGTGCTTAGAAATAGGTTTTAGTGGTGAACTTGGTAGAGTAGGGTTATTGGTTGGAGTTGACGATCTCAAGGAACTTTTCCAACCTGAACGATTCAATTTTACTGTGATTCTATGATTGCAGGCAGAATAAGAATACACCACTGGTGCCGCGGTTGGTGAGACTTCACAATATATTCCTGTGTAACTTGGTCTAGGTGATCCTGTTGTGGCAGAGGGATTGGACTAGATGAAGTTTCAAGGTCCCTTCCAATCCCTAATCATTCTATGACATGACCTAATAAATAAATGACCCTTCACATAACTAGCGAGGTTCCCTTATAGACCTTTAACCCTTTAAGAATATCAGCCCAGCATCTCCTTATGGATCATCGTATCAGGTCAGCTTGTATTTTGCCAAGACTTTTACATCTGTATGAATCCAGCACTATGCACCAGTGACTTGTCCTGCTTTTCTATAGCTAATGACACATAAACTCACTTGTATAATCCCTGAAACCATAAAGAGGATGGAATGAGGACTGGTATGGGGCAACACAAAGGGAAAAAAAGAATTACCCAGTCTGATATCTACTGGTGGGAAAGAGGAACACAGTATTTCCTTAGCCATTTTCAAAGCCACTATTGCTTGCAGAGGGATATGCTGAGCTCTGGTTTATTTATAAAACCTATAAGAACACTGACCCAAGGCTATAAATTGAAATAAAATAAGCAGAGGTCACGTTTTTCTAAATGCAGTCACAAACCCCAGAGGCTTATGAACAAGACCCTCTGCTGTTAAAGAGATGCTAACCCTCCGTGCTACTGAAAAAGCCTTGTAAACCATGAGCCTTCCCCTGGTTTAGGTGCAGACCAACTACTCTTTTCTTTTCCAGATCAGCGGGGGGGTGTGTGCAAGGATGCCTGAATGAGACAGAGAGATTCCTAGCACCTCCCTTTGTTGGCAGAGCCTACCAGCCAGTCATCCTAGGCTTTTCATTGTTTTATCTTGACCTTCTAAAAAATTGATGAAGAGAGATTCTCCTGCAAGCAGTGATTGAGAGCAGGGCCTTCCTCTAAATGCTCTGAATCATTCTTTGGAAGAGACCATCGCTGCTGCTAACTAAAGGGGCCTCTGGAGGAGGCAGGCAGCTAGCAGAGATAATTAACTCTTCTGTGGCATTCACATCAAGACATTAGATAAGTAACCTAATTACTTGCTAGTGGGGCTGTGGTTTGTTACCCAAACATGCTCCAAGGACAAAGCAGCTTTAACGGGAGCACGAGAGGAGGAAGAACAATTTCCCTTACAACATGGCCTCACTCCAAAGACCTGCACCATAGATAGTTCAGCCCTTTGCATCTCCACTATTCTTACAAGAAATACAATAAAACTCCACCTGCATCTGACTGGAGCTACCTGTAGATACCACCACCTTGAGAAAAATTAATCAAGTCCAGCATGATGGGGATAATGTTGGGAGGTGGTGAGGAGGAGGGACCACTGCAGGCAAAAATGGCTGCTGAAGTCCTATTCCCATGTCCCTTTGACATTCCCCAACACCTATTTACTGCTTCATTTTCCAGAGGGCATGGAGATGCAGAGGTCTTTCCCCCAAGCCCCCTTTAGGCCTCATTCAGCACAATCCAACGTGGGTAAACAAGCACAAACACACCATCTAGTGGCAGTCACCCATGGAAAAGCTGCAGAACCAGCGGAGGGTTGGCAAATAAATCACGTTTTATCCATTGAAACGGGCAGCGAAAACTAAAGAGGGGCCAGTATGTCCACATGAGAGTCTCTGCTGCAGTTGATGAATATAACAACTTATGTATTGAGCACAGTTTCCTTTTCTAGACGGTAAACATTTTCTGGATAGAAACAACAGGGGTCTGAATGCTGTGGCTATGAAGATTACTACACACAAGTCTACTGGTTCTGATTCAGTAGATCCACAACTGTTAACTACTAGAACGACTTGGGGAAATCCTGAAGGCTTAACCAAAAAACACCCCAAGAAAGCACACACCACACCACCCTCCACCCCAGACACTGATAACACCTCCCAACCACTTTAAAAGCCAAAGTTAATTGGTAAGATGATTTTTAATAGGGAAGATGATTTGTTTACTCAGAGAGATGAATGATTAAGACAAAAAGAGAACTTCCAGCTACTAAATCAGCAGAGACGGGGGATTAGTAATAAATTAGCTGTTCCCAAATGTAAGCGCAACTGTAGAAGTCAGAACACAAACACTTTTAAAATGCTTGATATCATGTGTCCGGCACCCAAATTCACTAGTTAGTTATGAAAACCTTTCATGTAGCTAGTAATTCCCACTGTGCTCATCACCTCGTGTGAGGCTGTGTGCATCAGCCACTACAGTCACAAAATCACCCAAAAATTAACCAAAGAAATAATAACAACCCCAAAAAAGCCACAGAAAACAACGACGAAGCCAAACGCCGATTAGGACAGGCTATCTGCGGGCAGGGTTTCAAGCTGGACAATCCCAGCAGTGAAGTGCTTCTTCGCTGCTGTGAATGGCCCTAAATATAAACCATCTTTTTGTTCTGCCTGTCCTAGCTGGGACCTGGCCCAGGACCGAGTCCTGTAGCTGCTGCCACTCACAAACAGAAACCAGCAAGACGAGTCTCCGCTGGGCCCCCACAAAGGCCACGCTGCTGGGCGCCTGAAGGGCCACACGGACACCCCCACCCCGTGTGGGGGCTGCTCCCTTCAACCTACATCATCCACTTTCTACCCTCCCCATCCTATTTTCAAGGGGAATACGGTGTGACTGGTGTGTTAAGGAAGCGACGTTTACTTAAGGGCACAGAACAGCAGCCTTCTCGATGCTTGTGGGGGTCCCCCAGCAGAGCACACCGGGAGTCCCCTCACACGGCCTCATCGTGAGGACGCAGAGCCCTCAAAGAGGCCGCTGTGGAAGCAAGAAACTGCCATCACTTACCCGATACGGGATCCCCAGCAGCTTCACCCCGAAAGAACCCCTGCTCTGTGTCAGGAACTGTAGGATCAGGGTGCCCCCCAGCTGAGCCCCGGCCCGGCTCTGAGAGCGGCAGCACCTGCAGAGAAGCTTCTGGATGTCATTAGCGAGGACGAGGTGCAGCTGTGGGGGCTCCAGGAGCCCGCGCAGGCGGAGGGGGGGAGGGGGGGGGCAGATAGAAAGGGACGCAGAGAGCCCCCAGACCTTTGGGTAACATAAGGCTACCTGAGAAAAATTATCCACTGGCTCTTCAGAGAACGGAGCAGCTGGTGCCCCCATCCCAGAGGGGTTTTTACATTAAAAACCTTCTCCAAAAGCCCCTCTTGGGTCCCGGCTTTGCAGCCTTTCCTGCTTGGGAGCACAATTAGCACCGTTAGGATGGCCCGGGCTCGGACACCCTGCTGAGAGCCTGCGGCCCCCAGGGGACAGGAAACCAGTGAAAAGCAGCAGCATAAAGAATCCTTCATCACGTTACCCCAGCACTTACCACCTCCTCAGGGGATCTAGGATGGACCGAGCACAGCACTTGGTGAAAAAGCAGGGAAGGTTTTTGGAAGGAGAAGTTTAGGTGCACAGCTTAAACTGAGCCTGGGGAAGGGGGAGGAAAGGTATTTTTCTAAACGTAGGGTTCTCTGTTTTTTCCCTTCCCAAGACCTAAATCACTGCACTGGAAGCAGAGCCACACAATTAGTTTAAACACGGTCAATTGGTTAAAACCTGCAGGCAAGAGCAGTCCATGCAGCAGCTGCAAGCTCAGCTGTAAGCACACAGCTGGGTCATGCAGCAGGGCACAGTCAGGTTATGCAGGAGTGAACAATTAGTTAACACTTGGGTAACAATTAGTTAATACCTGGGCAACAAGTAATGCCTGAGTGCATAATAAATGTCAGGGGTGACTGGACATTTTCACTCCTTACCTACAATGGAATGGGATGAAGAAATAGGAAATGAAGAAATACTGAGTCTGTACTAATACCATGCCTTCCCTAAAGGCAATTCGGTTTGGATTAAACCAGACTGATTTGGTCTTTGCATGCATGGCTCCATTCAGTATTTGTGAATAAAGTGGGAGTCATTCAGAAGAAAACAGTTACTACTCTTGGCAGAGACAAGTATCAGCTGAAACACCATCAGCTTCAATAAAATTAATGGTCTGGATTGGAAGGGACCTCAGAGCTCACCCAGTGCCCAATCACCTGTACCATAGGCAGCAAAACCTCTCACCAGACCAGGTTGCCCAGAGCCCCATCCAACCCAGCCTTGAACACACACTTCCAGGGATGGAGCGGCCACAACCTCCCCGATCAACCTGTTCCAAGGCCTCAGCACCCTCACAGGGAGGAATTTCTGCCTCAGATCTCAGCCCAGTCTCCCCTCTTTTAGCTTGAACCCAACCCAGAGTGCTCAGTTAAAAGTCCCTCTCTAGCTTCCCTGGAGCCACTTCAGGTCCTGGAAGCTGCTCTAAGGTCCCCCTGGAGCCTTCTCTTTGCCAAGCTGACCAGCCCAAACTCCCTCAGCCTGCCTTGATAATGGTACTTAGTGGATGAACAACCAGTGTGACACACACAGGGGCTTTCAGAAACTTCTCCTATTTTCGTCATTCTGTGCGCAGTGGAATTCAGCAGCTGTTGCTTCAACCTTCATGTATTATCCACATGTGCCCTAAACCACGGCAGAGATGCAAAACCATTGCCAAAACAGAACAGAATTGAACGGAACCATGTGTTACATAAAGCAAAAACCCTGTAAGAGTTTATTTCAGTTACACAGACTCACTGCCACCTTCTAAACTGAACAATTCTTTCAACTTGCATCCCACTTCAAGCACTAAGCTGATTTTATACCCGAAAGTACAAACGCAGTTTCTCAACACACAGCCCATGGTTTAGTGCTCCAAGGTTTCCAGAAGCTCGGTGAGAGGTGACACGAAAAGAAAACAAAAAGCAACATGATAAATCATAAAGCTGCAGTTACCTTGAATTTGTTGTCATCGTGTAAGAACAGTCATCAAGCTGTGTTTGACTTTGCCAAACCTACAGGAATTTCCAGCACTGTTCAAATTCTACTGCTAGAATTCAAGATGACATCGACCATTAGCTCTGAGAAAGCATCAAACAACTCTAAAACTGCATTGAAGTGGCTCCTTTCAAGGGTCATCAAGGAAGCATCAAAACATTTTGAGGACTTCCCGAAGCCACAACCCTTAGGAAGAATTATTTGTTAAACAAGTCATAAAATACAACACACAGCAGGCGCTGCTCCAAGTAAACTGTTAGAGCTTTTCTCTCCCTCTAGTGTAGTCCCTCTAGTGACTACACTAGTCAGTAGTAGTGTAGTTTGTCTCTTATTTTGAGGGGAAAACCCTAGAAACTACTCCATCTACAGGGGAAAGGCTCTCACACAGTAATTACAGCATCATGTCTAAGGACCACATTAGCAATGAACAGGTGTAAACGCATGTAACATGGAACAGTGTTAAAATCACCCTCTGCTGCAGGAACAATCCCAGTCGGGTTCACCTGAAATGCAGACCCACCAGATTCCCAGTTATCACTCCGAAGATCTTTCATTGTGGGATTCCCACCCCCAGCCAGAAAATACATGCTTCCGATCTATTGCTTTTCCATAAACCTTGGAAGAAAAGCCTCAACAGGAGTCTAAGGACACTCGAAAAACCCATTTCCCTGCACAAACCCAAGTTCCACCCTCGCAAGAAGCAGCATCCACACGACTCCTTTGGGAAGACACAAGGTGCTGATTGATCCTCTTGGTCAAGTTCTGCATGCCCCTTTGATGATACAAGCAAAACCAGACACCCCAACCCCAAACCCGAGTGCAAGGGCAGGACGAGGCACAGTCCCACCACTGGTCCCAGCAAAGAGAAGCAGAACGCCGTGGCACTTCTCGGGACGGTTCATCCCGATCCTCCCTTGGGATTTCCAGCAGCAGAGCCTCTATTTTGAGTGATTTTCTCACAAATTCAATAGTGATGCGGGAGCCCCCCCGAAACCTCTGGCAGACTCACGCTCTGCCCGTTTCACACCCCCGCACCTCAAGTCGAGGGGGTCTTATTGGAAGGACGGGGCTACCTGAGAGTAGGCGCCTCCGAGATCCAGCTCTGCCGGGCACAGAACCGCCCCGGGCCCGGTGCTGGTGGGCATTGACCAGACGGGCAGCGCGGTGGAGGGGGGCATGAAGCCTGGCGGGACCCACACTGGCACCTCGGGGCAACAAGAGCCGCGGGGCAGCGACGGGCAGAGGCCATGCGGGCAGAGGCCATGCGGGCAGATCCCGGGATGCGGCGGAGGCAGCGGCCAGGGAGAGGCGACGGGAGGCGCTGGCGGTGGCGGTGCGGGAGGCGGTGCGGCACGACGGCGGCGGCGGGGATAGTCCACCCCCGGGATCATGTCATGGAAGGCGGGGTCCAGCATCCACTCGCCGCCGCGGGGTGCGGGTCCAGGTGCGGGTGCAGGGTCGGTCCGTCGGGGCAGGCGACGGAAGCAGGGGCTGAGGCTGAGGTTGTGGCGGACGCTGTTCCGCCAGCCCTTGGGGCAGGAGCGGTAATAGGGGAAGCGACCGGCGATGTAGGAGTAGATGCCGCTGAGGGGCAGCCGCTGCTCGGGGCTGGCTCGGATGGCCATGGCGATCAGGGCCACGTACGAGTAGGGCGGCTTCTGCACAACCTCGGCAGCCGCGACGGGATCTGCATCCCCCCTCGCTGCGGGCTCCCCCATGGCCCTGGGATGCCCGCTGACCGAGTGCTGCCCCCCTTCTATACCCTCTACCCCCCATCCCCCCGGGTCCGTTGTTTGGGGTCACAGGCGGGTCGAGACGTCGCGCTGCCTTCGTGAACCCAAATACAACGAGANACCCCAAATACAACGAGAGGTGGCTACGGGGGGAGTTGGACGAGGGGCTGAAAGGTTGCGGTAGGGGCAGCCTGGACAAAGTTCAGCCCGGCTGAACCCCCTGACTCCAGCACCCGCCCCAAAACCAGGGGAATCCATGGGTTGTTACCGCTCCGGTGGGAACTCGGCTGCACCCTTGTGACTGATGGCACAAGAAGGCACCGAGCAGCCCCACACTCATCCCCCATCGACCTCGCCTCGCAGCCGTCACCCCCATCCCAGTTCAAATGCTTCAAAACACATCGTTTGTACTGAATTACTAAGGGGATGCTGTCAGTCATTGAACTAACAGCCGTGTCCTTGTTTGAAAAGCGCTGCTTTGATCAGCCGTAATTAATTAAAGCCAACAACAACTCTTAATTAAAAAAAATCGTCACTCACTACTCCAGAAGGAACTGGTTCAGCTCTTTTCCAAAAGGCAGAGGGAAAACACTGATGACTGTAAAGGTGGTTGTTCTTAGCTTACAAAAACCACAACAGCAGCTCATAATGGTGCTTCAAACACTGACGGCCGAAAGCACTGTGCAGGTGTTCAAATAGAAAACACTGGGCCAGTAGGAAATATTTAAAATATTAAGCGCAAAACATCCCTACTGGTTATAATAAAACCTGCCAACAGTTGGAGAAAGAATGTTAGGTATGGAAGGGACCTCGAAAGATCATCCAGTCCAATCCCCCTGCCAGAGCAGGATCCTCTAGATCCAGTCGCACAGAACAGTCCAGGCAGGTTTGAAACGTCTCCAGAGAGGCAGACTCCACAACCCCTCTGGGCAGCCCTTTCCAGGGCTGTGGCACCCCCACTGGGAAGAAGTTTCTTCTCAGACTGATGTGGAACCTCCTCTGTTCCAGCTGACACCTGGTGCCCCTTGTCCTAGCATTGAGTGTCACTGAGCAGAGCTTGGCTCCTTCTTCCTGACACTCACTCTTTCCATCTTGATCAACATTCATGGGGTCACCCCTCAGTCTCCTTTTTTCCAAGCTCAAGAGCCCCAGCTCCCTCAGCCTTTCCTCATCAGGAAGATGCACCACTCCATCAGCTCTGTGGCTCTGCGCTGGACTCTCTCCAGCAGTTCTGTGTCCTTCTACAACTGAGGGGCCCAGAACTGGACACTATTCTAGATGCAGTCTCACCAGAGCAGAGGGGAAGGAGAACCTCTCTTGATCTATTAATCATAGTCCTTCTAATCCACCCCAGGATGCCAGTGGCCTTCTTGGCCACAAGGGTATAGCTCTTTGCTGGAGCATAGGAAGACTGACCTGTAAGACCATGGTTAATTCTCTTTCCGCTAGTCCTACGCAGTGTAAAAGCAGACAGGACACTGCTGAAAATAAAACCGGGTCTCTAAAATTGGAAGAAGAGGCGAGAAAGGGTGTCTGAAAGAGCATCTGCTGCATAGCAACTCACAGAACTTCACCAGGTGTTTCAAGACAGGACACAATACATCACCAGGTCTTAAAGCAAATTAGCAGCACATTTTAACTAAATAGATATGAGTCATTAAAGCATAAATAGAGGAACAGTACAGCCTCAGAAACCTTGACACCTATCCCTTCATGAAAACTTCAGCCTAGAAAATAAAACCTAAAAGCACAACCTGATTCTCTGCCTCCACCTTACAGGCCAAAAAACAATCCCTTACGTGACCAACGAACACAAATGGCAAGGTGTGAATAGAACTGGCCCAGCCCAGCACACAAACACAACTGCTGATTCCTCACAGATCTTCAGCTCCCCGAGAAACAGAATCACACTGAGGTGAAAACTTAGTCGTTTTTATTTTTTAAAGAAAAATATTTCTCTTTAAACACAAAGCATGAACTAAAAACAGTGAGGAACAGCTTCTCCTCCCCTTGGAGCGCGTTGAACTGAGCTGTACAAAGCTCCCCAAAAGTACAATATACACGACATACAGCATTTCTTTCACAGGAATTAAGGTTTAGGACTTAAAATTGTCCTCCTCACCCTCTGCAGATAACAACTCCATCCCAAAGTCCTCTGTCCCTTACTCCCACCACAAGACACAGTGATGAGAATTTCTGGATGCAACATGTTTTTAAGAAGAACAAGTATTGGCCAAACTGGCCCCTTCTAGGGTTCTAACAAATGTCTGTGAGAGAGGTTAAGACTGTAGATATTTCCAGGAATGGTGCTTGGAAGGAAAAAATAGAGCAGCATCCACAGGCAACACAAGCCCTTGATTGCAGCTGCCCCGTTAACAGGAGCCCAGCCAGCTCAGCAGTTTTATACACATTCCCATCACCTGAGGAATCAGAGAGGGAATCAAACACTCACAAGGCAAGTTGTTTGATCAGCCAGCCTTCAAATCTCTGAGCCCACATGGACCAGCAATGAAGGCTTGTTCACATTGCACAGTGATGGACATTGTGTCAAAGGTTTTAAGTAAAAAGATACAGTGACCTTCAGAAATCAGCAACTCATTCTGCCAGTTCTCTTCATCCCATGAAACAGAGGTGGGCAGATTTATCACATCTGGCAGAAGCTGCCCAGACTGTTGAACTGGAACCAGACTCTAGAATCCACATCGTTCCTCATTTGGAACAGCAAAATCATCACAGGTCTCTGCAAGGTCTCAGGACAGGCTCAGGAACCCACAGCCAAGGGAAAGGTACCTGGGCATTTTCAAGGGAGAGTACGAAATGGAAAAAGTCTGGAAACCGAGCTCAATCCTATCCCACCTCTCAGTAACGCTGGTAATTACTCAACGCTCTGCTCCTGATCAGACCATTTGGTAAAGATCTTTTCCACTCCACACACTCCAACAGTCTTTTACAGTAAGAAAAATATTAGAAAAATAAACTCTCCCCCCTGCACAGCGCTGTAGGAAGATCAACACCATCAACCACAAAGGTATTTTTATTTACAGGGGGACCCAGATCATCTTTTGTTTCCTCCAAACCAGCTTCATATAGAAAACAGCAGCAAGATAAATGCAGCGTCAAAGAGCTAGATTAAGGCCAACAATATCAAGACAATCACGGGCTCAGATCTTTTGAACTGAAGAACCTCTCCAGATGTTTCGACACGTACATGTGCACACAC
Source organism: Upupa epops (assembly GCA_013397515.1). Lineage (NCBI taxonomy): Eukaryota > Metazoa > Chordata > Aves > Bucerotiformes > Upupidae > Upupa > Upupa epops. Next base: position 311,754 of record VZRI01012515.1, read on the forward strand.
CCCCCCGTGTACTCATGTGTGCTATTCAACCACGAAAGCACCACTGGAGAGTGCTCTAGCACCAGAATGAAAAAGTTGGTTGTCTTCCCTCTTCAGCAATAACATCCAAAATCCACTCACTGCTTTGGGTAAGGGCTCCGAGACCCTTCCAAGAGCAGCTTCAGTGAGCACATTCTCAAGTGCAGTGACAGGCTGTGTTCCTGTTCTGGAACAGGCAAGAAGAGGTGTGTTGAGGGGCTGTAGCTCCTTGGTCGCTGGAAAGGAGGAGAAAATCTGTATTGCAATCTGGTAGAGACAGAGACCGACCTGCACTCCAGGTGAGTGCGATGATAAAAGCACAGACTGGGAGGTGACAGCGGAACGTTTGCATACATGAAGTCACAGTGCACATCTGTTGACAAGCAAACTCACAGTATTCTCTGGCAGGCTTGTCTCTGCATAGGAGGTCCCTGGGGATGCTGGAAGTCAGGACAAGGAGCCGCAAATGGGATGTCACATGTTGTACCAGCACATCATCCAACTCAAACAACAGAAGCTTATAAGCTGGTCTGCTAACATCTTACCTATACAGGTGCTCAAGTGAGCTGCAGAAGTCTATAAGAGGGACAAAGTCTCTTAACTTTGATGAGTTATGGGTCCAGCTTGGCCAGAGGTAACAACTTGTGCAGGTAACAAAGCAACCATCAACCTGCAGCACCTCTTGCTGCTGTGGGTTTCTATCCTGGATCTAGGCCTTTGTGTCGGATGTGCTGGCTGTGCAGCCTCTCACCACCACTAAAGAGACTGAGAGAAAGGTGTGGGAGCTGGAATGACAAATCCACAGCTCAGCACGCATGGGCACAGAGAGGCTGATCCTTTGTCTGTAGGATGCAGAGCAGGCGATGAGCCTGCTTCACTAACATGGGAGGATGGGAAGCACCATCTGGAAGTGAAGGGAGTTTCTAAAACAATGCAGGGAGAAATGAGACAAAGAGACTTAATTTTTCAGTGCTTGACTCTCCAGCAGTAAAGCCCCATTTAGGCCATCACACAGCATGCTGATCCGTCTGGCTACCACTCACAGGATGTGGTGAACCAGGCTGTGGCAGGAACCCAATTAAAACATGCAAGAAAAGACAGAATGAAGGGTGATCATCACTCCCGAGGTTTAGAGCAGGGAATGAGCAAAGATTCACTGTGTTTCTGTGCACATGCAAGAGGACAATAGAGGGAAGAGAAGACACTCTAAGCATAACACCACAATACAGGATGCAGACACAGGACAACAGGGTGAGGGAGAGGGAAGAGAAGTTTGAGGTAAAGGAGTCCAGATGAAGATACAATAGAAAAATTCTTAATAAAGAGTCAGTCCTGCTTCAGGAAATAAATAGTTAATGTCAGCTGGCTCTTTTCACCAGGTGTCCTTGGCATGTTGGTCAATCTCCTCTTTGCACTTGGCGTGTCAGAATGAAAGCATAAAGATCAAACCTATTCTTTTCTTACCCCTAAGATGTACTCAAGTGATTTGGAGTGTTCAGCACAAGAGGCTCAGTGTCTCCTGAATTCTAAGCAGTGCTGAAGACTCACCCAAATGTAGAAGTGCCCTGATTATAAACTGCTTCAGAAAATCCAGGGCTACTACCGTTGGATAAGAAAAGAATAGTTCCAGGAGGCTGAATGGTCCAGGTTTGGTATTTCTCACCGAGAGCACCCTGGTATTTAACTGAATAACAAATATCTTAGATGGTTACTTAGCAAATGTCAGTATCGGCTTGAGGCGTCAGGTTTCTGGATAACCATTTACAATCAGATAGGTCCTCATGCATCTCCTATTTGTGCGACTAACAGCAAGAACAAGTGATGCCACTCACTGCTTCTGTGAAAACACCAGCAGTTCAAGTTGTGAGATGAAGCCCTTTGACTACGTGCAAATCACATAAGGATCCTTTCTTATTACAGAATTAATTGCAACAGAATTAATGCCTCCTGGGTAAAAGCAAAGCACAGGATGTGTCTGCCTGGGGTTTGTGCACACCTACACCAACAGTGCTGGATGGAGGGGTGTGCAGAGATCAGTTTTCTGAGGACCAGCATGACCAGAATGGTGACTGGCCTCAGGGCACAGCCCAGGTGGAAGCACATGGACATATAAGATGCCAGAATAGGACAGAACAGCCAAGGTCACCCACGTGCTTAGGCAAGCATAAGGCAACTAAAGAAAATTCAGTGATAATTTAGAGGAGAGAGCCAAAGAGAAAGGAACCACTGGGAAAGTTTTAGAGTAGCCAAAGCCCAGAGCCAGCTACCGACTAACCCATCCTCTTCTCCAGCTCATTTGTTCTATTTCTCATTTTACCAGCACCATCAGCATGAGGTTAACATGTCAGAAATAAGAGCTGGGGATAAGGTAGCTTAAACATCTTCAGGTTTGTGTCTCAGGTCAGTTCCTCTGAAAGAAAGTGCATGGGCCATTTGACTGGCCTCTTGCTTTGAACAGGAGCTTTCTGGGAAGTCTCCCTGCCACCACCAGGGACAGTCTGGGATATGTTCTACATGGAAGTGAAGGCAGCAGCTGCCAAGGTTCCTTGTCATGACAGTTGAGCATACAGTAGTCTTTTAAAAAACAGCATGCACTAGTGGCATGGCCACTAGACATGAAGCCATGGTTGGATTCTTCTTGTCTCCTCAGAAGCAGACAGAACCAGAAAGAAAGGGAGTGTGTTGGCAGAAGTCAACGCAGGCTCCGGTAGACATAGGCTGATGTGAAGATGGCATTGAGAGTCAGACTCACGGCCAGCAGACCTCGGAGAGCAGAGTTACCAAAATGACCTTGGTAGAAGAGGACAACACAAAGAAAAGAGAATAGTAGAAAGAGATATTAAGGAATTGATAAGTAACTTTGAATGTACATTGTGATCTTTCTCTCTCTTTGTCCAGTGGAACTGCTGAAGCACTTTTCCTGTCACTTTTCCACTGCTCTTACACTCTGCTTTCACCTCATTGTTTCTGAACAGCTGCATCCCCACCCCTTTAGCACTGCCAATATTCTTCAGTCAGCCTGAACAACAGGAACAGCCAAGAGTTAAGATCTCAGAGCAGCAGTCAGAAGATCCGTTATGCTACTAATGTATTTGATCTGAAAATCATATTACTACTGCAGCACAGTAAAGATCTCAGTTACCTCACAGAAACACTCACTCACATGACTTGCACCTACCTCTCCAGCCTGCCACATCTTCCCCTTTGGTAGTTGTGTCAACCACACAGGTAGATGAGTGTGAAGAGTGATCTTTTTTGATGGAATTATCACTGCAAATACTCCCTCCTTCCACAAGAGATCTCATATCTGCAAGGAGAAAGGGTATGAAAATTCAGAAGGTACCAGCAGAAGCCAAAAGTAGCAGAAGTCATACTAAAGCTAGAGATGAGGAATGACTCATGGGAGATAAAATCATGACAGGATTGAGCACAGGAGGTGGTAACAAAAGGCAGATTTCACTCCTGTGCAGCAGCAGTTGCCTCACATTGTCTGTCCATGTCAGCATCACCACAACTGTGGTTAAAGGGGTTACCTTAACAAGGGTGAGGGCAGTGGCAAGAGTACCTGGGGCACCAGGAAGTGAGAGAAAGATCTCTTCTGGCAGTTGAGAGGCTCTCTAGGCCAATAGATTCTTAAGGGAGCTTTGATAGCTCACCAGTCATCACAACCTCCGGCTTTCCTGAAGGTTTCCTATCTACGGTGTGGCCTACATCACGTGTGGCTTTGCAAGCCAGTTCCTTCCTATAGCTGCATGACCAGGAGAGCAGCAGGCTGCCAGCATACCATGCATTCCGCGCTCACTGAGATTCTTTTTTGGAAAGGAGGACAACTCGGAAGCCAAGATGTTGCTGTCTGAGTGGGTGTGTTCCTCTGAACTGGTTGGGGTGAGCAGAGCTTCATTCTGAGATGGGAAAAGCAGCAGCTTCTGTCCTTTCAGGTTCAGGCGGGCAGGGCTGATGAGTGGCCGGCGGTACCGAAGGGAACCTGAGCTGGATGTCACAGAACCAGCTACTGACGGTGCTGGAGAAGGAATGCGGGAGGGAGCGCAGCTGCCTGACAGCAGGGAGAAGTGCTCTGGAATAGAAACATCCCCCAGGAGAAAACAATGAGATTATCAGCTAAATACAGGATAACAATTGTACAAGAAAAGGGAACTGGAGTTGCAAATGTTCCAATATCCATTGTACTAATGGTCTTTACTCATTCAGATTCCCACACTGCACAACACAGAGAACTTCCACCACATGCACTGTGGTACATTCAGGGATGACTCAGACTGGAGTCAGCCGAGCTGTTGCTCTGCTCAGTTGTGTCCTTCAGGAGAACCTGCATCGCACATCCTATTTTGCAGGTAAATGAACTGTTCTGGCTGTCCTTTAAAGACTGTTGGGAATCAGGATACAAGGAGGTCTGTGCAGTGGCATTAGCCCAGGCTGTTCCTGCAGCACAAACAGGCAAAGGATCCCATCAGGGTCAGAAGGACAACAGACCGAGGACACTGGAGCAAAAGGGCAGAGCAGACAGGGGAGCCAAACTAGCAGCTCCTTGGGCTGGGCAAGAAGTGAAGCAAAATTAACTGCCCTAGGAAGGCTCCTGCCAAAGCAATCTCAACGCAGCTGCAGGGCAGGGAAGGGATCCTTGCTTTGTCTCTCTGATTTCACTGTGAGCTCTCCCAGAACATCCAAGACACAGCACCTTATTTTAGTGCAGTTCCACTGTTATCTGGGAAGCTGAGACTCTCTCTGCAGCATTTCTAACAGCAAAGCAAACACTTCCAGTGGGATGTAAGCAGGGAAGGACTTAAACTCTGATTATGGGTTTCAACCCACTCATTGCAACTCCTGAAAAGAGGTTGCTCTGGAAGGCCTAGTGCATTACCTGATGTAGGAGACTCCTTGGACTGGGATGACTGTGAGGCTGGTCGACTTCCACTGAACAAGTAGCCAGAATCTAAAAGCAAAAGTGAGAGTTTGAACCCAGCCAGCTCAACTGCATCACCTTGTCATCAATCTCAGGAGTGGATGGGTGGTAGATGTAGGCAGGAAAAATGTCTCTGCATGCCTTGGAAGATAAAGTTACAGCTGTAACCTTTCTTCATAGAAAGAGCCTTACAAGTGCATCAAAGGGGGAGATGGTATTCCATCTAGCTGCCAGGCACAGTAGCCATAACAATGAGGCAGAGCAGCAATCCCAGAAGAGGACCGTAATGTGTGGATTCATCACAACCCATTTCCTTCTGAACCTCTGTCACTGGGCTAGAATGTTTCATGGACACTCACCTGTCCTGGCCAAGGAGGGGATGGTACCCAGTGAGAGCGCCCTGTTGAGACGACCGGGAAGCGAGGAAGAAGCAGTCCTGCTCGGGGATCTGAAGAACTGTTGGTTTGTTAGCTGGAGAATACTGGGCGGTGTTGGGACAAAGAGAGACGTAGCAGATGAAGGGAAGCTAGTCGCAGTGCCATTGGGAAAGAAAGTAATTGAATCCCCAGAAAGGTACCTGCAAACAACACACAACAGAAGATTTAGCAATGAGCCCACTGCAGTTGTACTTCTCACACAAACACTTGCTTAGTCACCAGGTTCATACTGATCTTTCAGTGCAGGAGTGTAAGATACCGAACGTTTAGGAGTCTATACAAATGTTTCTACACCTTTGAAACTGTGAAAGGAAGAACTGCTCACATTTATATAAATTATCACCAATTCATCCCATAACAGAGGGTGGGAAACAAGGTGGAACAGTTTAGGAACGTGAGTGCAAACAGGGACAACTACCTTGGGTTCTCTCCCTTGATGAGAAAACTACCCAGACAGCAGAATGCTGATCCAAATGCACACAGGACCACAGCAACAGCGCACATCTGATACCTGATGCTGGTTATGCGCTTAGAAATGTCACCGTTGCAGGGAGCAAATAATTATCTACTAGTCTTTTGGTCTTTAGAAATCAGAAACACCACCGTTACCTCGATACGTGTATTTCTATGGGTACCTAGTGCCTGGATAAAGGCACAAGAGCTGTAAAACTAACACCTAACCTTTTTAACACGTTTGCCTTCGTTACAGCTCAGTGAGGTAATGAAAACTCACTGCCCTCATTTTACAAATAGGAAAGCACGAAGAAGCCAAGGGAGTTAAGGGACACAGAAAAATCCTGTGATTGATCAGACACTCCAACTTGGGGTTCCAATCCCGAACTGATGCTAAACCATGATGTTTCCTTTTCTCTGCATGCCATAATTAGTCTCAAATAGGTATGAGCATAACAGTTCATAGAATCATAGAGTTGGGATCTCCAAAGATCATGTAGCCCAACCACCCCTACAAGATGCAGGGACAATACTCACTAGAACAGACTGCCCAGAGCCCCACCAAGGCTGACCTTGAATGTCTCCAAGGATGTGGCCTCCACCACCTCACTAAGCAGCCTGTTCCAGTGCTCCAAAACCATCAGATTAAAGAACTTTCTCCTGCTGTATAAAGAAGATTGCTGGAAAGGAAAAACCCTCAAAAGAAAGCAAGGCATGTGACTTCTTCCTTTACTTCAGTGCAGGAGTCCTCAAAGTATGAGTAAAACTAGTCAGGAGAGCACCCATCTTCAGGATCTCCCTGCAACATCCCATCATAGAATCAAAGAATCCTCATGGCTGGAAAAGGTTCAGAGGAATGCGTGCTGCTGCCGCACAGGCTCCAGGAATGGGATGGCTTCTAGTGTGTAAAAAATAATCTCTTAGAGCACCTGTGAGAAACTTAACTTGGCAACAACAAGGGCCATTGCATTTCCAGATCTGAGAGCTGTTCTTAGCGAGCTCTCTCCAAGTGAAAGTGGGGAGGTGTGGAACAGTATGCCCAGCTTGAGAGCACAAGATAACAGACAAAACAAAGCACTTAGCTTGATTTTTGAGCACTAGTAACATAAAGCAACTTCTGTTCCCCTGGCACAATTGCTGTACAAAGAGGACTTTGTGTTTTAAACAGTTTTTGCAGCTGGCACTGCCGCAGCCTTTCGCACTCAATTGCTCTATGAAAATGAACTCTGCAATTCATTTCTGAACGCCCCCATTGCAGCACCTACCTTTGCAGTGCTTTAGAATTAAAAAACCAAACTCAGCTGAACGAACTGTCAAAAAATGACTCCTATTTAAATCGACTTTGTAACCTTTGCAATCACACCCTCATCAGGTGTGAAAAGGGACCAAACTGCCTTGGAAATGAGTTGGCTTTGGAGTCTTGCTGCCTTCATACCATTAAAAAGAGCATTTTAAGAAGGTTGTGGTGTTCACAGTACAGGAGTTTTATACTAACAATTGAATTAAACACACGGAATAAAGTCCAGAATTGAACATCATCTCTCAAGGATCTCCCGTAAGACTTTTGCTTAGTTAGAAACAGGTACAACTTGTCAAAGAAGTCATTGGTGAAGTACTAACAAAACCTGGAGGGTGTGGATTTTGAAATGGAGAGATCAGACACGATCTGAAACACCTGGACATTTAATCAAACTTCTGATGAAGAGAGACAGATGAGAGCAGCACCTTGGCTTTTCTTGCCAGAGGAAAGCTGGCAGTAAATCAGAGCGTGAAGGAATAAAAGTACCTCAATCTTACTGCTGAGGTGATTTATGCTTGTGCCGCTCTGTTTAGGACATTAAAAAGCTGATGCAGCAATATTATGCGCACCTAACACACCTAGAAAATGCAGTCCAGAGTTAAGATCACAATTTAAAACATCTTACAAAGTCACTTATCTGCTAGTATGAGGCAGACATCCCTGATCCCTACCAGCTTATCCGGCTGAGCAACATCTGAGCCAGCCAGTGTCCTGGTGCTTACAAGTGAGACATGCCTTCAACAGCCGCAAGGAACTCTTGCAGCAGAAACTGCTGAGGCCCTTCAGGTTCTAGGACCTGGAAATAGTGCTGTGCTTTGCAAATGTGTAGTCTTTTACTGTACATACGCATACATTTGCCCTACCACATGTACAGCTGTAAACAGAGGCTGTACATGTCCTTCCCAGCTTTGTCAGAGAAAATGAAATGGAAAAGCAGCTACAGGTGTAGCTCAGGACCATGGTATGAGATGAACCACATCAGAAAGACCGATACATGCCCTGCTCTGTGTCTGTGAACAGCCCAGTCAGAGCACTGACTGCTAACAGCACAGCTCTTCTCTCCTGACTTTGCACCTTCCCTATCTTTGGGCTATAGGGTTCAAACTCTACCCAGCTCTTCACTGCTGTGGAAAACAGCCTAGCTGGCTGATTGGGTTTCATGGCAGTCTTTTACTCAATGGCCTGGAAGGTATCACAACCATTTACCACTCATAACCACAATCTCTTCCCCCAGATTGTAGCTTTGTTGAATCACACTTGGATGGGCTCTGCTGCTCAACAGCCCCCACTTCCCAACCTCACCAGCTTGGGGCAGTTGTCTGCTCTGGGTACCTGATGAATCATTTGTTCTGCACCACTCAGAAAAATGAAGTTTTTCTGGTTAGCAAAGAGAAGCTGAAGAATTTTAAGTACCCCATGCTGATGCCTTGAGTGCTGACCAGAGAACAGCTTAAATATTGATCTGCTCTGAACAAATTCCTGTAGCTTGTGCAAACCCCTGTTCTCTGGGCTCTTTGGTGTTTGCCACTGTCACATCAAGAGGGTTTGATGCTGCTAAAGAGCAGGGCTGCTGCTTTATGCCCGAGAATGGCCAGCAGAATGAAAACTTCTTAACAAAGCAGATGAAAAAAGGTGAGGAGATCAAGAAGATCATAAGGCAGGAAGCAGCCACATCGCAGCCCTGGAACAGAGCAGTGCAGCTCAGGCTACTGCATTGCTCCAGGCTGTTCGTGTATGTGATAACAGGTCTGCTAACAGTGAAAAAGTAACCAAAAAAGGAAGAAGGTGGGGGAAAAAAAGGCTCTGGAGTCAGACAGGTTGTGGAAATAAGGCCCGGAAGCCGTTTATTTCAGAACTTGATATTGTGAACATCAAAAAAAAAAAATTGGGTATCTTGTTTACAACCATCACAGCTTCACTAGACAGCTGGGCACAACTCTGATACACAGATACTTTAAAAATAAATAAATATAAGGTTAAAATAGAGTATTTCATGGTAGGGGACTGTACACTGTCCTGAAGAAACGCCTCCTGTCAGCAAAGCCTCCCTTCCTCTATCCCAAACACTTCCCTCTTATCCAAAGACAACACCATGTGATGGGTGCCTTTTTCTTTAATTCACAGCTTATCATGCCCAGGGGTAGAGACAGACATGGTAGAACATGGGTTGCATCAGACTATAGGGCTGTGGACGGACCAGCTCCTGCTGTCAGATCATTCAGTGAATGAAGCAAAAAGTCGCAGTCAGGCAGCCTGTGGTACGTACCCAGCTCACATGCCTGGAAACAGCCAGGGAACCCTACACTGGTCACATGGAAAAACACTTCTCCTGGACTTAAGGTCCCATCACAGTTTAGCCCACAGTTACCCATATAGACTGCACTATTTTACCCAGGCAGCATTGGTGCTGATGCCCCAGACTGCAGAAGCAGCATCCTGTGAGATGAAGTTTGGGAACTGACATGCAGTCACTTGTCTGGACTGCTGCATCACATCAGTCAGTGCCATAGCCAGTGCCTCCAGCCATGCTGACAGAATTGGGAGAGAAGAGCAACACATGGAATAAAAACAGGCACAGAGGGGAGAAAAACGCTAAAAAAGAGCACAGGGCTCGGACACAGTAAGGTTTTGATATGAGATTAGAGAATCAGAAACTTTGCTGCCAGCAAAAAGGAGTTTTTTCCTCCGTATTGTCCTGATTTGGTTGAAAAAGAAGGGTCCCACTCTCATACCTTCTGGAGTACAGATCAGCTTGGCCTTCCCACCTAACTAGCAACACCCAGGTAGTGGGGTCTCTGTGTATACACATCCCACATCTACAAAAACCCAGGCTCACTGGCGTGACAAAACCATCCAGGGCACTTCTTCACTGTCCAGGCACCCAGTAGCTTTGAGGTCAACTGAGGCTTCGCAGGGGATGACCCAGGGTACACTTCAGGACTGAGTACTGCCCCTTTCACATAAGAGCATCCACCACGGCTCAAAGACACCCAAATGTACTTGCAGGTGATGGCACAACTGAAACAAACTGGCAGGTTACATGTGACACCACACAATTTCAACAGCACCTCTTTAAAAGACAAAGCAAAACCAGAGCTCCCTGCATCCATTAGTGGATGCCTGCAACAATCACCCAGCTATTAATGATACTCATTTTTATAAGAGTATAAATAACACGTCCACAGTATATAAAGATGGACTTTCTACAGCTTCCAAGCACGATTATTAGCTTCACATCACTTCAGCATACTTGAAAAATATTTATAAAGCAAAACTAAAACACCACTGCATCATCATTTATACAGTTCTCTCTCATTCTCACCCTTGAACACACCCAAGCTCAGCTCACTAGGGCATGCAAAGCACAGTAGGAAAGGAGGAGTTAATAGAAAGGGAAGAACAGCACAGATACAGCATATTTAGAGCTGTAAAGGACCACAGAGGTGTCAGTTGGCATGCACTGGTGTCAGAGAAAGCTTCGAGCAGACCAGAAGGAGCAGCAGCAGCGCTTGCTTGGTAGTCTGTGAACTCACTCAGAAATTTAAGAGAGCAGCTCAAGCAACCTCTTACCCCGGTTACACTCAGTGGGGGCAAAGGAAGGATAAAAACACTTGCCCAACAGACACTCAAGACGCTGCCGCCCCAAGCTGCAGCTGTGTCAGTTCTGCTGAAGCAGAGCAATGTAGTGTTGTCAAAAATCTTGTCCAGGAAAAGGCACTTAACAAACCCACATTGGCCCCTTGGCTGGGCAAGGTACAAGATCAGCCACAGCCACTTTGACAGTAAAGGCCAGAGTTGGCCACTTCATGCTGGAGCAGATTTGATTCTTTGATTCCAAGTGACATAAACCCACTAATGATCCCTCAGCACCATTGTGTGGTAACATCATCTGGTCCAGACACCAGCACATGGCCAGTGTCAAAAAGCAGCACCTGAAATAAGTGGCTCTGGGGCTAAAACCCTCCAATACTGTAAAGATATTTACATGCTCTGTTCTGTCTGACTGGGAGAATCCTCAGGTAACAAAGCTGCATCAGGCAACCGCAAGTTCCCACGTGTTCCTCTCTGGCCTGAAGTGAGAGCCCAGTGAAAAGAAGCGTAAAGAGCAGATCAAGTGGTTGTGGATGATGTGTGTGTCAGGAAGCTACCAGCCCTTCGTTAGCTATAATCCCCCACAGCAGAAGGAAACACATATCTGCTTGCCCTACAAAATAGCACCTCAGCTTGATGAGAACAGTGGTGCAGTGCTCACCACAATACCTGAGCTGGAAGCATGCATTCCTTTCCACTGGACTTGCTGCGGGGGAGAAGAGTTAGATGGTAAATCTAACCACTGAGCCTCAAGTGAAAAACACCAGGTTGGCAAAGCACCTTCCTTACAGGACCTACAGCAGGGCACAGTGCTCGGTGTTCACTGGTATTGAGATCAGGTACTGCAGGGACAGTCTCAGGAAAGGCTGTGGAGGTTTAACAATCTTTGGGGTTTTTCCAGAAAAAGAAAAATACTGCTAACTTCTACGGGATCTCCTCCAGACCCAACTGTCTGAGGAGACAAGTTGCACAGATGGAGCACTTGCAGTTTATAAATCACAACAGCTCTACGAAAA
>VZRI01012515.1:323758-335573 GCA_013397515.1 Upupa epops
CTGCCCACCATCAGCACAGGCCTTTGAGAGAAAGCTCTGAGACACAAAGAGAGGAGACTGTCAGCATCAGAATTTCTAAAATACCAAGAACTCAAGTGCTCAAAGCTTGGTTTTGAGGCTCTGAGGTTCTGCTGTTGTTAGAAGCAGCAGCAGGGACAGGCTGAAGCACCACAAAAAGAAGTCAATACCTGAGCAATGGCTAAGCCTCTTTGGCATTAAAACAGCCACATTTCCACGTGTGTTTTGTGTTTCACCTCTGAAATTTAGCCAATTCAGAGGCCAAAAGCTCTGCAGTTCTAAGGTAGACAAAGCACCAGAGGTCAGGGCTCAGCCTGGCCATAAAACACAGCAGCTTTCTGATGTTCTGCTATCTCACACTGGTGCAGCTTGGAAACACACTTCTCATTCGTGATAATCTGCATGAAGTGAAGTGGATTTCCTGCTGTCATGTCAACTGTAGTTTCATCAGCCAGAGATTTTAAACTCAGCACAGATTTCCACTCACTGTGCAAACAGAGGCAAAATATTTCTTTGCAGTATTATTTGGCTTCACAATGTTACCCCTGTTCCTTCCCTTAGTCCTCCAGCTGCCTGTTCCTGATACGCAGTGTGAATCCTCCCCACCATCACAGTGCAGGTAAAAAGGTAGGATAATAACAGGCAGAGGAAAACAACAGCAAAACATCATAAAAGACTCCAGAGCCTATAGGGGTGCAAGGACAGGGTACATTCAGATTGAAAGCAAACCACCAAAACAAAAGCACCGCTGAAAAGAAGGGAGGAGAAGAGTTGCTCATATGAGATAGGCTGCAGAAAATAGAACAAAGTGAGGCTCTCATGGCCTTGACAGGATATTGCTGAAAGCTAAACACCTGAAGAGGCTGACAAACATCTTTCCAGGCAGTCACTGAGAGCTTCCTTGCTGTTGAGCAAGAAATTTTGGACAGATAAATTTTATTATTATTTAAAAAAAAAGGATATTGCTATTCAGAATCAGACAGGACATGACATGACCACCACCACAGACCTCACACCTTCTCTCCTTCTAGCACTCAATATTTCCTTTCTGATCAGGAGTTTGTATGGGAAGGTGGAGCAGACAGTCACAGCTAAACAAACATCAATCTTTTCCTCATTAAGTTAAACGTAGGAAAAGTACCGAAGCAGAAAGAATAGAGAAAATAAAAAACAAGCCCGGATGCCTCACTTCATTTAATAGACATAATAGCTCAAGGTTTCCTGGGTCCTGTGTGCAGCTTGTTTAGAGTGGTAGAGCTGGCCCAGGATTTGGTTCCAGTGGTCACCAGGTGACTTTGCCCACCTCCTTTTCAACAGCAGATGAGCTGCAGAATGATGGTGTTGAATGGACTGCTGCAGTGGGGAGTTTTCCCGGGGGTGAAAATGTACTGGAAGGGAAGCTGAGTAGACAGTGATAGCAGTGTCACACACAAAACTGTCCCCTTCCTTGCCACCTCCTGTCCTTCCAACCACTAACCACTGTCTCAACAATGCTCCCTGCTCCAACAGGCTGACAGTTATAGGACTGGATTTTGAAGGAACATTTCCTACTAAAACTCCTCATGGAAAGTAGGAGAGAAGCACCAGTGTGACTGTGAAAGTGTAAACCAGTGCCAAGGACTCAGACACTCCTGATGGCTTTTTCTGCTGTTTTGATAAAGTCACAGTGTTCTCTGTATTCAGTGAAGTGTCCTAGTGGAAAATGGGAAAACCTGGCACTGTGAAGGCCTGAGACTGGAATAAGAAGCAACTTGGGACTCTGAACTGGAAGACAAAACCCTTTTGGTTCAGAACTGAGGAACAGTGGGAACACGGAAGAGTGGAACAAGACTTAAAAGACACTAGATTCCTCCTGTGGGCAAACAAATAACCCACAGAGCAGCATCACTGACAAGCACCAGGATGGAGTGAGGTTCTGACTGCTTGGAGCTGGGTACTGCAGGTACTCAAAGGCACTGGAACCGAGTTCCAAAGGAGAGCACATACAGTAAGCAGGTTTGAATGTTCCCTTCCTGTGCCAGCTAAGGCACATGGTCCTTCAGCCATGAGCTGTGTGTACCATTACACACTCAGCTTATTCTTAACCAATCTCTACAGAGCTTTTGTTAGAACTCTCTAACAAAACCCTTCTTTTTTCACAGTGAGTACCGGTTTGACCAGCAGTTAACTACAAGTTATGAAAGATCTTTGTTTTCTTTAAAAAAAGGTTCTGTAATTTCACCAGCATGTCTGAGTCTTCCAGCAGGAGAAGCAGATACTCCACAGTGAGAACCCCACACTGATTGTTTCAGTTAGTACATGGGGAAAAAAAATTAAGGCACCCAAGTAGCTTCTATCAGTGACAAGTTCCACTGTGCTAACCTGAACCAAAGAGAACAGATCTTCTGTAACAGTTTTTCCTCTTGAAAGATCCAAATCTGGATGAGACCCTGTGAAGTGCCTTGCAAAAACCTGTGCAGGACAATCAATCCTATAGAAATCCAAGCAGCTGAAAGCTCTTCTCCCCACACGGTAACATCCATCATCCCAGCTTTCAGCAGAGCTGCCAGACATGCGACCAGTCATGATTTCCAAACCCCTTTCTTCAACATCAGCAGCAGTGCCAGAATTCAAAACAGAACCCATCCAAATAACAAGAAAACCCCATTTTTATGTTTTCTTTACTGCCATGTGGTCCCACAGCAGTCCCTCCAACCCTTTCCTACTGAACACCCTCCTAACCTGTGCCCTCAATGGTAAGGAACCTGGTGTCTGATGAAAGCTGACCTCATACCTTAGTATGAGGTTGTCAGTCCCACATTTCTTCTCTTTCTAGGGCTACAAGTGTGCAGGAACTCATCACATTATTTTATCCAGTTGTGCTTTTACACAGAGGCTCCTCATGGGCTGGGTAAAAAGCCCAAAGAAAAGCAGCACTGAAACAACAGCCAACTTGGAAATTGAGCCTAAAACTGCTGAATAGCTTCAGATATTCAGTCAAGACACCCTGAGCTACATCAAGTTTTTAAAGCACCATTTTAGATTAAATACTCAAGTTCCAGTTAAAAGCACTTAAGGATGCCTCTCCATTTAAAATAGGAATCACAGGAGAACAGCAGAGTGAGAGAACATGCAGGTAAGTAATGCTGCATAGTGGAAGGTTAGAAAAAAAGAGACTATGGCCTCCGCATGCTCCCTGGTCGCACACGCATACACCATGATAATCTGCATGAAGTGAAGTGTCACTGCAGTGTGTTTGGAGGATGTGGAATCCAGAGGCAAGTTCCAATCAGTTCACAGTTAAAATGACCAGCACCATTAGAAAACCGAAGGCGGCCTGGAACCCATGGAGGATCAAGGCAAAGGATTCCTCTGTGACCGGTTAAGGATGGACAGGCAGTGAGAAGAGCCAGGACAGGAGAAGCCAGAATCTCTTTGGCTGTAAAAGCAGAATGGGGAGGAGGTGTCTGCAGTTTATGGAGCAGTTTGTGAAGCAGCTGCTGGAAGAACTGGCTTTAGGGAAGTTGGATGTGTGCCCTGCTAACGTAGGATTTGGGAGGAAGGGAGCATGGAGGCAGCAGGAGTAGCTTCCACAGCTAGCACCAGCAGTGGAAATGCTCCAAGCAGCTAGCATAGTGGGAAGCAAGGATGGTAAAAAATAATTAAAAAAAGAAGACAACAAGATCGTCATTATTTATCTAATTAAAAAACCAAAGAAATAGAAGAAGGGAAAATAAAAAGAGAAAAGAGAAGCACCAGTCGCAAAGAGTTCATAAGGCTTTTTTTCCTCCTTCCCCCAGTGTCACTGCTCTGGCTCTGACCTTCGGGGCCGGTATCTCCGATGGCCCGTTGACTTCCGTGTGGCCACCGCTGCGGTGAAGCCCACCAAGCAACACAAGGAGGTGGTGCCAAACTTGGCTGTGTCTAGCCAGCTGGGTGTTTCCATCTTCAGATACCGCTCAGCTAAATGCAGACTCATCACTATGAACCACAGGAGCGAAGCAAAAGCATCAATTCTCCGGAGCCTGCAATGCCAGAAAGGGAACAGACACAAGGTTAAAAATGTCAGCTCCAGTGAACTCTGCTTAGTTCTGAGGAAGAAGGTGGAGAACAGGCTGGAAGAGTACATAGACCAAGCAGGTCACGTACAATCTTACTACAGTTACATCATCCACAGCCTTTCCCACTGCTGTTTAAGTATCTGAATAGATGAGTTCTATTTTCTACCAGATTATAGAGATGCACAGGGAGCTTCTTCGTCACAGTAATTCAAGCTTACATTGAATGAACCAAGGTAGAGAGCCAAAGCAAGCTCTGCTGTCTCTATCCAGCCAGCTGGCAAGCCAAAGAATAACAAGGAGAACTGTGCCACCCTGTCCTACTTGTGCCATTCTAAGCAATTCTTAGCCCCTGCTTCACACCAGTCCAACCTGGGCAAAGCCCTCTAACAGTTCTCATTTCAGAGAAGCAGAAGAAAAGAGGACACTCACCTGATCCGTCCAGCCAAGAACATAGCCAACAGGCAGGTGAACAGCCCAAGGACAGTGACTGCCAGCTGGTGATTCTTCCCGTAAGCCCATGCTGCACTCAGGTTCTCCACCATCTGCTCTGGGAGCAGGCGGATCAGCTCCTGCCAGCCTGCCACCACCACTGAAGTGTCATTTTCCAAGTCTGCACGGGAGCTTGTGCCAGTCCAGTTATGAAGGGATGCTGGAGCAGAGGAGACAGCAGCAGGGACTGCAGCACTGAGGGAGAAGGGATTGCCTGATCCGCACAAGGCCATCAGAACCAGGAAGGCGCAGCTGAGAAAGGCCAAGAAGCGCAGAAGTATCACCCTAGCTGGTGTGGTTATGGAAGTGGAAGAGGAGGATGAACATAAATTCTGCAGAGGAAAAGAGAAAGACTTTATCAGAAGCTGAATGAACTGCAGTTCAGGTTTTGAAATGGCATTTTATCTAACATGTTCAGACGGCATGGTTTACTTGTAAGTCTCCATAGGGCTGACACCACTTGGGATGTTGTAGAGACAGCAAAGGGCAACAGCAGAGCTGAGAGCAGAAGCCAAGGTCAGGAACACCTCATAATTCACTTCCTATCGTTCTTCTTTTAACCTCTGTACTGAAACTGGATTTCCTACCTCCCTTTATCTGCTGTCCCACTATTTTCCTTCAACTTTCCCCATGTTCCCCATTTCCTATAGGATGACAATTGCACTGAATGACACCAGCAAGAGGCAAACTGACATCAATGGCAACTACCCAGTGCTCTTCTAAACTTCTGCCTTTTACCCAGGCTCTCAGAGTTAGAGAGAGTCCTGAGGCTACTGCTTTCCTTTCCCAAGAGCAGAGGAAGCCAGTTCTCTGCTCCTTCCCCCACGTACCTGATTATAACTCTTGTCCGTCTCACGGCGTTTGAAATGGTGGCTGAGCAGCAGCGCCCGGAGCTGTCGATTCTGGTGTTTTATGTAGTACTCCACAGCAGCCTGGCATGGACGGCACAGCTTGTAGGTCTGCTCCAGATGGTGCTTGTACACCTCAATTTCCTCATCATATTTACCCTGGTGAGACAACAGTAGAGGAAAAGTAGATAAGAATTGCAGGTCCCTCACCAGTTACCATTTTTGCTATTGAAATACCCTGAACACACACCTGAGCTGGAGGGCAGCAGCTTTACATAGAGCTGACCCAGCCCCACGTGCCAGAAGAGACAAAGCAGCCTGGGAAGAAGTCCCAGTGTCAGGACGATTAAATCTCTGTGGCCATATGTTGCTATCTTTGTTGAGAACTTAGGATCTTAACTCTGGAGAGCAAAAAACACTAGAATTGCATGACTTGAGCAATTGGGAGGAACTAGAGATAAAGCTGAGAGAAGGGAATCGGCTGAAGATGTTCTCATTAAGCAAGATCAAATTTAAATCTGTTCCCTGGGAGTCACCCTGATTAAACCCATTACAATTACACAAAGCAGACCAGATTAGGCAACCCAGAGGATCAACACAACCCACTGTGCTGCAGTCTTATAACACCAAGGGCTTGACCATGATTGGAAGCTATGGAGTGCAGCACTAAATCCTCTGCATGTAACTCTGGGGAGCAATACACTGTGAAGAAGAAACCCCACAATCCTGCCCTGAAAGCATATTAACTAATGGGAAGTCCCTGAAGTTGCTCAGCAGGAAATCCTGTTGCTGAGACTGTAAAATCCCTTTGTCCTCTTAAGGCACAAATGCCTACCTAGGGAGCTGGTGTGGCTCCCACTGCTCTGGCAAAAGCAGAGCTGCACAGCCAAGGCCTCGGGGAAAAAATACAATCTATTAAGACTTTAAGGTGCCTAGGGGGGTGCTAAGCCTAGCAGATCCTGTGAGCTCAGCTGGGTCAGTGCAAAGTACTGGAGTCATAAGCTGATCTCAGCAATGTGCATGTTTGATTTGGGGCTCAAGCTTCAAATTCCAGTGGGCATTCAGAAGTTCATTACATTCTGGGTTTGGAGCAGGATTAGGTCAGTTTGCAACACTAATCAGTAACCATCTCTGCACTGCAGTGCCTCATAGTACTTCTGACGACCACTGCAGCAACATTCCACAGGAACTCTGCTTTAGTACTCAACTGCAGCAAAGAATTAAACAGCAGCAGGAGCAGCTACGTGCATGGGAATGCCTTGAACACAAACCCTCCTGTGAGGGTTGCCAATCCCTAGCAAACACTCACCTCCTCCCTTGGTGAGAACGAAGCCAGCTGTTTGATCTTGGTGGTCTGATGGTTGTTGCATTTCTTGCACAGCAGAATCTGGCTACTCACCCACTGCTGTGGTTTGGCATGGTCACAGAAAGTCGTAGCACCTGACACAACATGGTTAAGGTGTTCCATGTACTGAGCAGGGATGGGCTTGTTGTAGTCTCCATTCTGACAAGAAGTGAAAAAGGAGGCAGGAGGGAACACAGATGTGAGACCATAAAAATCAAAGATTTCACAAAATAAACTGTAAGAAAAAGAGACAAAATGCTTCCAATCTTCTATGCCTCCACTGCTCCGTACACCTACTGCAAGCAGCCAGTCGTTCTGGGTCTTGGCTTAAGACAGGCTTTATTGTTTAAGATCCTAAATAAAGTACTTCAGCTGCTCTAAAATGTAGAGCTCAGAGAAGCACTGACCCATCTATTAAAAGAATATTTTTAGGGGAGATGGGTGAAAATGTCAAAGCCCTCTTTCACCCCTCTGAAGCAAGACAAGAATATCTGTCTTTACCATTCTATGCCAGCACAGCAAGTTCTCCCAAATCTGCTCAAGTAAATAGTTGCTGTGTGAAAAGTGCTCAGCACAGACCCACCAGCTGTCCAACCACTGGATATTCATCTGCACTAGGCAGATGTATTGTAAGACAAGGAGCAGCAGCGTTTCCCCACAAGCTCTGCTGCACAGGGCATGCACCTCCCCAACCACCCTTCAAGGAGCTGTCCCAGTACCTCTTGGAAGCCGTTGTACTGCTCACAGTTAGGACAGTCCCAGCAATTTCGATTCCCATACGGCACCACCGTGTCCTGGTTGCAGAACCAGCAGTTCACTGTCACATGCGTGGGTTTCCTGTTCCGAAAGGGAAACATGCCAGGCATGAGCACTGCATTCAGCTGATGCAGGGAAAAGCAGCGGCTGGCAGACAGACAGATGCAGGAGAGGCTGGAACAACAATCAATCTGCCCATTCACAACTGTAACAGTATGACTCAAGTGAATGAAAAGATGAATTACTATACCAGAAATTCTGCCCAGTGCTCGTTATCAATTTGTGCTGGCACCATGGGCATGCCAGAACTTCAGTAACAACCTTGTGACTAACTCACTCCATTGCTCTTCAGGGAGGGTGCAAGTCCTCTACATAATGAGCAGCATTGATATTTACAAAATGAGCTCCTCATTAGTTTTGTCCGCCCTGCTTGTTAGAACATTTCTCAAGGACAAGGGCTCAAACTATCCCTACCTTCAGGCACTGTGATTAGCTGCTCCTTCACAGCTTTAGATCTGTAAAAAACTGAGGAATCACCACATCTTCCCTGGGTTTTAAGCACTTGAACGGAAGAGGCAGTGACTAGTGACCTGGTTCTACGGGCCTCTTGTATTTTAAAACAATCCTGTTAAGCCACCACAAGAGAAACAGCCATGGCACCCCTGCAATTCATTGTGATGAATGTTTGAGCAAGGAACTGACCTGTGAGCCTGCCAGCTAAAGAAGGTCTGCATTTGTCTTGCACCTTGGTGCAATACCCAAAAGAAAGTCTCCTGGCAACACATTCCAGCTGTCTGGCTTTACCAGGACCAGTCCTGCCTCCAAGGAATGGCAGCTGCTCAGGCAGAAACTGGCTATGGCAGCTATGCAGACAGATGGATCCAGCTGCCACCAGCCCTGTTTGCTGCCCAACTCCACCAAGGAATCCAGTTTGCCTCTCACAGAACAGCTTCTAAAGCTTTTTCTCTGGGCAAGGAACAGTAGCTGCTCACCAGCTGAGAGCAACTTCTCTTCCTTCTGCTCCAGGAAATGTTCTCTGCTGCTGCAATATACAGTAGCAAAACATCTGAATGCTGCAGAAATTATGTCAGGCACCCTGCACCTGAACAGACAGGGGGTTCTCCCCTAAGTTACACTGATGGTTCTCTCTCAGCCATCAACTTTGTAGCTGGATGCCTACTATTATGATTCTCCCCCTCTCCCATTTCCACAGACCATGCCTTGAAACTTGGTTCATAAAATGCCAAGCCCGTGAGCGATGTTTGAGCCTTCTGTTTTGGGTGCTAACAACAAAGGATAAGCTTGAAATGAAAGAGAAAGAAACCTTAAAAGCCAGAGCGCACAGAGGATTCCCTGCTAGATGCTCTAAGAAAATGGCTGGAGCTACTAGGATGACAGATTCTCATCTCAAAATAGATGCAAACACCCACACCCCTCTGAAAATGAATATTCAACGCTCAACTTTGCTCAATGCCAAGGGGGCTCAAACCAGTACATGATCCAAGTTAAAAATAACACCACTGAAACTGATAGGCAAATAAACCAGCTTAAACCAGACAGAAAACCCAGGTCACTACTCCAGGTTATCCTCGAGCTACCACTGTTCAAAAGCCAAACAAACCACACGTCAAAATAAATGCAGAACAGGCAGCAAGACTTGATGCTGGTTTCATCCCACTACTACATGTGTAAAAGCTGTGAAGAGACAACACTAAGTGCTCATGAGTCCCCAAAACACAAATCCCGTTGCGCCTTGAGTATGGACCTTGATAGCAAACACAACCTCAAGTCCATCCTCTGATGCAGGATACTACACCAGTCCTTGATACTGTAGGAAGTGCTACAATCCCACCTTCACGCTGCTGTGGCACCATCCTCTGGCACCCATGGAAATAAGACACTTCAGTCTCTGCCTACCACCAGTCTCCAACTTGCATGAAAGCAGCAGAAGCACTAATTTCAAAGACAATACCTAAGTGGAAAACATAGGCCACAAAATTAGTGAGGCATTCATGCTATAGAACAGAAAACAAACTAATCCCAAACCTCCGTGTGAGAACTTGCTAATATCAGACACAAAATCCTTCAGATACCTGAAACCTTACCTGTTCCTTACTCTCTAGGCTGAGAAAGTTCCACCAAGGGTTACAGAGCAGCCCTTCATTCTCCCAATTGCTAAATCCTGGATTATTCAGGATGAAAAGTAATAATCCTTCCTTTTTCAAACCTACAATCTGCTGCTATAGAAATAGGTGCAAAAAATCAGAAGGTCCTAACCTGACAGACACAAAACAAAGAATGATTTAAGAAAAGGTCATTTCAGAACATGCAGGTAGGCTGCTGGTTTTCCAGTGACTGGGCAGGACTTTAACATCAAGGCCTGCATTTGGAAGGACTCAAATATGGATTTAACAATGTTAGAACTATAGAAACCTCGAGTGAGCTGAGACAGCAGCTGAACGTAAGGAGGTAGAGCACGTCACTTCTGAAGTCAGACATTCTGATAATCAGACTGTACTGTTTGTTGCAAAACACTAGGGAAAACATTCCTTAAGAGTCTATAACCTAACACTGTGCTAACCTGAACTAGCTTCACTGGACGAAGAACCACCCTGCAGCACAAAACCTGAGCACCAAGAAGTGCTTGAATTACCACACACAGTGATTTGATAACTGCTGACCTGCACTGCCAGATGAGCTAGAGAAAACTCAGGTTTGTCCAAACTGTTTGTGGGTGAAAGATCTTTGCTTAAAGCAACACTGAGGGGACAGTTATGAGATCGACACCTCAATGTCTGATACTGCTCAAACAATATGATCATATTCCTCTGAGAGAGGCTACCAGGCTCCTTTACTTTGCTAATAAAGGATTGGACTGCAGGTACATCCACTGACAAGCATTGAGCAGCTACTAGTTTTGGCCTCATGTAATGTAAGAAGGAACTTCCAGCTCCTGACACTCTGCTACTTCCCATTTACACTTAAGGTCCTGCCTTACATCCACACTTCTAAGGGACTATAAGAACAATCTCCCTAGCAAGAGCAGGTAAAATTGGTTACCTGATGATAACAACAATAATGAGAACTAAGCAGAGCAGGGCTGTATCATAACGTTAACCCCACAGGCAAAGGCAGCATCATGTCTGTATTTGGATAAGTCCCTTACAAAGCTGCATTCCCTGATGATTTTGGAAGATTCATTTAACTAAGATGAAGTAAGAAATGAGGTAACACAGGTACAGTGCAAATCTGTAGCCCCAAAGAATTATCAAGGTCACCTGAAAACATTCACAGTTTTCAAGGACGCAGGAAGAAATGCTTTCCGTTCCAGAGACCTTCTGATGAACCTCAGCAAAACAAATCAAATCAGATCCCTCAAACAACAAGTCAGCCTCGGCTAGAACAAAGAACCGCTGCCTGCTTCACCCTGGATCTCTTCAGGCCATTAGTATTTCATAGCTGCCCTATATATGCCACAGAAATGCCATGTCTTGGATATGGGCTAATGTACCAACAGCCCTTCACGCGGCTCTATAAACATCAAATGCATTGGAGCAAATCTGAAGTGTTTTATCAGGGATGCAGAAACACTTCTATCACTAAGGGTGAACTCAAAGCGAACCTTAACACAAGGAGCTCTCAGGACCATCGTTTTCTCCAACAGCAGCTCCCAATGGATAAGCAGCAGACTCTATTACAAACCCTGAACTGCCTCTTCTTCTTAAGCTCATCTCAGGCTACACCAGGTTAACATCTGTCCAAGGACCTTTACTCCTTTAGGAAGCCTGAATCCTGATCACCCTCCTGCTGCTTTTCAAAGCTTTTTTTTTCCCAAACGGTCTGTTAAAACTTGTTCTAAGGGCAGAACATTGAAAGTCCTATGCAATTAAGAAACAAATGACCAAATAAATTTGGTCAATAATGATTTCACTATCACCTTCCTCAGTTTGAGCACTGCACTGCCAGTGTCCCTGCGATCACACCTTCACCTCCACATCATCCCACACCAGCAGCTCGATTTTCTGCCTCACGCCCCTCAGGAAACAAAGAAGAAAACCTAAGGAGGCTTCAGAAGCCCCTGAGGCACCGCCAGCCTCCGGCCTGCACGAAGGGAACAGCTGCCCGTTCCCGGCGAGCGGCTTCTACCGCCGGGGAGTCCCCGAGCGCAGCTACACAAAGGCCCTAGCAGCTCCGCTGGGTCCTGACAGCGGGGACCCACCCGAACCGGAGCCGTGTAGACTCATCCAGATCCACACTCGCAGGAGTCTCACGCCGCACCGGAGCCGCAACCCTTGTCCCGCCTCCCCTCACCCCGCCAG
>VZRI01012515.1:346188-363227 GCA_013397515.1 Upupa epops
GGAGGGACCTTCTCCCTCTCTACAACTCCCTGAAGGGAGGCTGTAGTCAGGTGGGGGTCAGGCTCTTCTCCCAGGCAACCAGTGATAGGACAAGAGGACAGAGCCTGAAGCTGCCAGGGGAGTGTTAGATGTTAGGAAGCCCCTCCTTAAGGTAAGCGTGGTTAGGCACTGGAATGGACTGCCCACGGTGGTGGTGGGATCTCTATCCCTGGAGGTGTTTAAGAAAAGACTAGATGTGGAACTCTGTGCTCTGGTCTAGCTGATTGTGGTGATGTTAGGTCATGGGCTGGGGTTGATGATCTCAGAGGTCTTTTCCAGCCTCAATGATTCTGTGAAAAGATGGATATTGGGTGCTACATCTTGAAAATTTCCAATCTTATGGAAGAATACAAAGGAACACAAAAAAGAGCATTAAAAGGGTTGCATGAAAAAGCAGGCAGTCTTGGAATCAGACCCCTGCTGCAAAGATCACCTGTACAGTAACAGGATTCCCCACTTCCGGGGAGAAAATCCTACCTACTAGGCAAGAGGTCAGAGAGGGAATAGACTGCTGCTCATGTTCCTGGTCCAATTTCAGGCTGAGAATATCTGCCAATCTCCTGACTGCTAACAGGTTTTAACATTGGCTAGGCACAACCATCTTTAGCCCAGTCAAAGTGGGACAGGCACAGGCACCTGTGGAAGCCGTTTAAGGTGCCTCCAACACTTTCCCAATATAGCCAACCTTTGCAGCTACTTTTGCTGTTGCTGTTTAAGAACAGAACAAGGGGATGGACACAAACACACAATCTTTGGGGTTACGTGGCAGCAGTGCAAGTGTTTCCCCCCCACTTGCAGTATTCAATTGAGAATTTAAACAAACAAGGACCAGACAGGGTCAGTTCTGCCCTAGCATCTTGCTCCTACACAGAGTTTGGCAAGTGTTTTCGTGTATTGGCAGCGAAGCAGCGGATCGCATTAGAAAAATGCAAATATTAATATATTAATCCTACAGATTTGTCTGCACTACTTTTCTCTTGCATCCTTGCATCATAAATGACCTGGAATTTAAGCACTTTGTTTAATCTGTACCTTCCAGCGTCAGGCAGTTGTTAAGCTGATTTTTAGAAGTATTTCTTCCTACACCTGATGTGCAGCACACCTGCACAGATCCCAGCTTACAGATGCGATAACTTCCTCACCCATTCTCCTGAATCCCCAACACAATGCACTGTGTGGGTTGGTATCTTGTCTTTTAGCAATGGTTTAATGATTTACCTTGATGGTGCAACTCCAACCAAGTTTGGGCCCAGCCCTCGGAAGAGTGACCTTGGTCCTTCTTTTTCCAGAATTGACCTTAAAACAAAAACAAATGGGAAGGGGAGAAAGAAGAGAGAAAATTTGGGTTAAAAGTTATGTTTCTTGTTCTGTCAGACAGTCAAAAGAACTCTACAAGAGCAATGAGTATTAATTATGAAGCTGTTAGCTTTTAAGCTACAGAATATACCTGAAAATTAGCAGAATTATACACTGCTGAATAAAACATAACCTAACAGTGTGTGTTTTCCCCACAGTGTAAACTGAACGTGGCAACCACACTACAGTGACTCTGCAGGTAGCTCAGGGATCTCTAGTTGTGACACACTCAAGACATCACTTAATCTTTCCCAAGTAAATTCCAGATACAGAGGTGCTGCCATGAATCTTTGTCAGGACAGGACTTCATCACCAGGCCTAAAGCAGAAGATTCCTGACTGAAGCTTTCACGTGGATGAGCACTTGTTACAGCCCAGTTTTCCAAGCTTCTTCCACCTTGGAAGGCACACTGGGCTAGGAATTGTCTTCTGAGGAAGAGAAACTGTTTGAACAGCTTCCTGGCGGCTGCCAGTTCTGTGCCATACCCTGCTAAGTGCCTCATTAAAAAAGACCTATCTTACCAATTCCTTGTGGTGCTAAGAGCAGACAGAACTAAACCAAGGTAGTTCCTGTGCACCTCTGGCACTGCCCATTTTTCAGAATTTGCTTCCTAGCTCACTGGCACTGCTGAGAACGTTTCCCAACTCATTAGACAGAAGATGCAGGATGCAGGAGCTTCTGAAATACTTTTCCTGCAGCAGAGTTGGAACTTTTTGTGTAAACTCCAGGGCTGAGTGTCTCCAAGGAGACAGATCCACCAACTACTTGTTCTTTGTCACTTAACAGTCACGACTGCAGATTCCAGCTGGGGTGACTCATCAGAATCTTAAAAGGATTAGACAAAAACAGCCCTCCTTCTGGAATGCTTTTCTACTCTGCAGCTGGCCTAACCTACCCTCCTGAGTACCTGCCTTCCTTCTATTTGCAGCAGATAAGCAGCTTTCATACTCAACATCTTTAATTCAAACTGAGCAATGCATGAAAGGCTCAAACGGCTGCTTCTTTAGCCATTACATTTTCCAGAACCAAATCGTTTGCACAACCAGGGTTGAGAAAGGGACGGAAGAGTAACAGGAAGAGACCTAACTTCTCTTCTTTTTTCCCCACGCATTTGTATTTTATCAAAAAGACCATCATCAATAGCAACAGCAATTTCTTCTTCACAGATGCTGCCTGCACGGGGATGGCAGCAGAAATTTTTGCTCTCGTTTCACTATCCCCTGAAGTAAGCAGGTTGAAAATACAGCTGAGCAATTCCTCAAGTGAAATGAAATCAAGACGATAGTCATCAAATCTAATGAGCTTAATAAAGATATTAAAAGGTTGATCTAATTTTAAACCATTACCTCTCTCCCTTAACAAAAGGCAACCCAAGAAGATTATGGACCTGGAGAATTAATTAAAAGCTCTAAAGTTCTAACCTCCTTTAGCTGCAGCTGCCTAAAATCCAGTGTTGCGAGGTAAAAAGACAGCAGAGGAAAGGAGATGAAAATTAAGGCCACAGGCACTAGCTCACTTTTTCAGTCACGAATTGCTCTAGACTCACCTCTGAATAGACAAAGAAACGCTTGGCAGGGGAGATGGGTGTTTACAATACAGAAACTCAAGTCCCAGAATGACTCTAGCCAGATAGTTCTGCAGAGAATTTAAATTAGCACTGTAGTGTTATATAACTGTGCAGCTTCTCCCCAGGCAATCCGCCAAGCGTGTTGGCCTTACATAAAACCATTCAAGTTGCTTTGCTAGTCATTATTTTCTTTGGCACTTCTGCTACCTGATCTAAACAGGACCTCTCTGCATCACCCTGGGGTGTCCTATATATAACAATCCATTTGCATGAGGTCTGACCCATACATTTATGGTACTTTGATATAAAAAGGACATTCGGATTTTAATGCTGCTGGTAAAACTATCCAGCAGTTGTAAGCTAGATCATTTCACATTCTCTCTTCTTCCTGAGCACACATCCGAGAAGCAAACAGCTGCAGCATCAACTGCAGTGTGAACCACATAGGCAGCTTTTAACAGGGATCACATGTCATACAGGTGTGGTCAGGACTGATGAATAAAAGTAACTGGGAAAGACATCATCTAACAGCAGAGAGCTCATGGTGTTGGCTATCAAGACATAAGCTCTCAAGACCCCAACCAGACACTGCATTTAGTGAGACTACGTTTCCAATTGTCCTTCCTCTACTACTCTAAGCTTCACTTAAAGATTATCCATGCAAGAATGCAGACAAAAATGACTGAAAAGATATGGGAACACTGAATTCTGGAGGTCAGCTGGTCCAAACTCATGCTCCAAAGCAGAGTCAGCTTCTAGGGGCTGCAACGCATCAGTCAGGGTATTTGCTTCTTCAGTCCTTCAATCATTTGCTAAGAACTTGCCTCAATTGCAAGGATTAGCTCTTCCCACTATTAACTGAGACAGCAAACATGACTGCTAGCAACAGAAGACATAGCTAACGCTTCTACGTGTTGAGACAAAGTCCTTTCCTCCAGAGTATTCTCTGTAATAGCTCCCACAAGCAGAGGCACATCAATAATTTACAGTAGGCCCCAAGTCATAACTACCAGAGAGCCTAAATGTGAGGAGACAATCTGGAAACATTACAGCTCCAGACACTTCCTCAAATCAAATCCCTTTGGAAAGTTTCTAAGCAGTAGAAACAAATTTCTGTGGAAGCACAAAGGAAGCTCAGGAGTGCTGTGGTTTTACAAGAAGAACTGATCTTTCTACTGCTGAAGGCAGAAGCCCAACCGTCATGAATCCTTCCAGTGCTAGAGTGGAGCAAAATCTGCACTCCATGTTTGCACAGAGGCATCAAAACTCAGATCACTGGTATCAAGCAGCATGGAATGTCAGGAGGATCAGTACTCACTTGAGAACACTAAAGAGCCCAGGCGATACAGAGGTTGGCCTGACCATTCCTTCACCACTGATGGTCCCCAGCTGGACTTGTGGGTAGTAGACAGCCCGGAAGGCCAGCTTTGATGACTGCAGTCTAGTCTTTATTACCTCTAAGGGACAAGTAAAGATGGCACCAACTGTTCCTCCACATCTGTAAAACACAATTTGAACATAAGACAGTCAGGAAAACAGTAGCACAGGTACATCCAGTCACAGCACAGTGTGTAAACAAAGTCTGAAGCCTTGTCCACAGTGCAGAGCAACTGGAGACAAATCACTAGGAAGCGGGTCAGCTTTGGCATTAGGCAAGAGTGTTCCCAAGCCCTGCGGGAGGGAAGGTTGAGAAACTGTTGTAACAATCACGTGCAGTGATGAGATTGATAAACACAAGGATGATAACTAGCACAAACAATCCCTGACTGACCATCTGTTGGCCCCGTGTTCTGCCACGACTTGGAATTCTGCCTGTAATAACTCCAGAGGCATCCATGTTTCAGAGGTTGCCCTAAAACAGACAAACCCTAGGATGGATGTTTCTTATGGGAAGCAGGAAGCAGGCAAATGACAAGAAGCCTCTGGGGATTAGGATGCCATAGGCCAAAAACATGACTATATAAATCTTCACCATTGCAGTACTCACCATTAAAAGAGCTGTCTGCAGAAGCAGTAAACATCAAAACCACACTAAGTCAGAAGCCCTTAAAAAACAAAGGATAAAATATTTCTAGGGGGGTGGGAGGGAAGAAGGAAGCTGCAAGGATAAGAGGGTAGGGTAGAGTACAGAATGACAGGACAGAAAGGCTACTAGAGAGCAGAATTCCCATACTCTGCTAGCACAAGGACAGAAATAAGTTATATTATGCACACACATATATATAAAGAGCAAATGCTATAATAGGCACCTACTCATCTTAACGTGGTCACACTAAGCCTCAGGAAAAGGACACAGCCAAGAATAAAAGGTGTAAGAGTCCCAGTTTTCATTTTAATCAGTGATCTGGAAAGGGACTGGTCAGACTATTTTTCTCTCTGCTGCTGATCCCCTTTGGTAATTGAACATCCCTTCTCTCAAACTTTACAGTTCAACATAACGCTGAGGTTGGCTGAAAGCAATGAGATCTGATTCTATTTATCAAGCACACTGGGATTTAGGAAGACCTAAAGATTTCAGTGGTTTTCCAAGGGTGTTTTCTACAACTGAACCTCTTGATTGGGAAATATTGTCTCTGTTTACCAGGTATCAAAGAACAGGATTCCTCCAAAAACCGATGTTTGCGATTTCCCTGAGAAAACACCATGAGAAAACACCATGTGCCAACAACTGCACTCTTTGATGTGCACACATAATTGTAATTTAAGTAGTTTTCCATCAAAGAGAGATGAATTAAAAGGAAAATAATTCCTCTCCTTTGTCCTGCCTATAAAAAAAACACTGCTCGCTGGAGTCAGATGTTTGCTCGCACTAGTTTGGGACTAGAGATCCATAAAAGGGCACTAACAAAGGTACCACTGCATAGTCTCTGCTGCCCCATCTATACATGGGCTGGTTTACTAGGAGAATCTTTTTTAAACACAAGGAAAAGGGTAAACAAATAGCAGAGAGATCCAAGCTGCAGACATGCACTAGTTCATAAATGCTTTACCTGGAACAGCTTATTTTACTTGCTGAATGTGTGAGTTGTATCACACAGGAACCATTCTTTGCCAAACCCCAAGGTCCCTGCACTTACATCAGCAGCCTGGCCACCCTGGCTGCACAACCACAAAAAACAGGTCCTTGATAGGGTTCCAAAGGACAGCCCTGACCACACAGCCTGGGAATACAACTCCCTCACTACAGTTTTCATGCTCTGCAAGATTCTGTCCAAGTATCTCACTACAAACACTGAGCTTTTCAGCTACAGACACATCCAACAGAAGAAACTGTTTTCACCAAGACTGGAAATGTTGTTTAACAAGATGCTTCAAAGAGCTTCTCCTCCAAGTTCTTGCCTCTTAGTCTTCCTTGCTCAAAGAGGAAAAAATCTCTATCCTAATATCCACATCCAGAGTGAGATTCCACAAGAGCTTAGCCTCCATCCCTTTCAAACTACTTATGCTTTGACTGACGAACAAAGTCACCATGTTGTTTGTGGAACTAGGTCCACAGCAGGTGAAATTGTGTCATTTGGCTCAAAACTGAGTGTTCACAGAGACCTTATCTGGCCGGTCATTAGTACTGACCCAGGTCTTGGACATGGGTCAACACTACTCCAGAGGACATCGCTTCAGTTTATCCTTCTCTGTTTTGTCAGATGTAGCCTACATTGCTCACATTTCTCTGAAATTAGATCCTGAAGTGAAAGGTCAGGAATGGCTTCTCCAGCAAGACCTTTCTTGTTCCCACAGTTTTAGCTCAGAGCAGCATGTCTTTTGAGATCTTTCCTGCAGATCCCCACCACTACCTCTCCTACTATGTGTATCCAATAGAGACACAAGTACACTGAGTAACACCCACACTCAAGAGAAACTCCAAATCTGTGAGAACTCGTTGAAGAGAACTTGATTGCCTTTATTTGCAATTCATTTGCCTACCAATGCTCCACCTTCGGTCTCCATTTATTTCACACTGGTAAGTACTAGCACCCAAACTCCATTTGCTGTTTTAGAATGAGTCCAAACTAACATCTTCCCATACAATTTTTTTAGCCTCTCAACAATCCATATCAATATCAGAAGGAACTTCTTCACAGTGAGGGTACCAGAGCACTGGCACAGGCTGCCCAAGGGGGTTGTGGAGTCTCCTTCTCTGGAGACGTTCCAGATCTGCCTGGCTGTGTTCCTGTGCGACTGGGTCTGGGTGATTCTGCTGTGGCAGGGGGATTGGACTGGATGATCTTTCGAGGTCCCTTCTGATCCCTAAGGATTCTATGAATATTCCCTCCTGTATCAGCTGTCTTCTTGCTGTCCTGGCCCAATCTCTGCCTTTTATCCATTGCAGTCTAATAATCCTATTAATTTATTCAGCCTTTAAGTACTTTTGGCAATGTATACATAATCCTCTGATATTCAACACCGCATCAGCAGTTTTCACAGCTGAGTTTATGCTGTCAGAGCGGCATTTAAGAAAAACTCAGTATCTAACAGCAAACCTCAGGGTGTCAACCGGGCCAACACCTGATGTCCCAAGCATTAATGCACAGCTGAGTTCAAGTAAGGACTTGCATGTAGTACATCCAGCAGGCAGCTTTTTCAGGTGAGCTGATTTTCCTCCACGTGGGAATTCTAGGTACCATGCCTGGTGTTGCTCTGCTCCCTGGAAAAACACCACACAGTGCACAGAAGAAACACTTTGAATTCCCAGAATGTTCCAAACACCAATATCTGGAAAGGAAGGAGAAACAACCAGCTTTCCTCAGCTACACAAACTGCCATAAACTCTGGAAAGAGTCAGACCATGCAGCCAGATCAATTTGATTTGGCAAAAATCTTATGCTGTGATCAAGGCAGAACCTCCAAGTCGCCAGACTTCAATCAGGGGGTTGGGGTTTTTTTTATGTATCTGTGCAGAACTACAGTTCTGGAGATGCTAAGCAGTGTTTACTGCACCAACCTCTTGCAAATATCCCCAAACAGTATCTAAATCTGTCCTTAGTGAAAAGATAGAAACCTCCTTAGAAACGAACACCATGTGAGAGCACCTTCAACAGGTCACATGGCAAACAAGAGATTCTCAGCTCTGCTCTGCGTGTTATTGCACATAGAAAATCTCTTCAATGTGAGACAGCCAATAATTCATCAGCTTTGGACTGTTGCTGCCAGAAAATGGTATCTGATCTTGGAAGATCCCCTTCAGTGGAACAGTAGGCCAGGCACAGGTGACTGTTACTGCAGTAAAACACTGTTCTGTGCTTCGTGATGTATCCCCCTGCCACAGCATGATCCCCCAGATCCAGTCTCACAGGAACAGTCCCGGCAGGTTTTAAAGGTCTCCAGAGAAGAAGACTCCACAACCCCCCTGGGCAGCCCCTTCCAGGGCTCTGGCACCCTCACCGGGAAGAAGGTTCTTCTCAGACTGATGTGGAACCTCCTCTGTTCCAGCCGACACCCTGTGTCCCTTGTCCTATCATTGGGTGCTACTGAGCAGAGCTTGGCTCCTTCCGCCTAACACCTCCCTTTCCATACTGATCAACATTCATGGGGTCACCTCTCAGGCTCCTCTTCTTCAAGCTCAAGAGCCCCAGCTCCCTCAGCCTTTCCTCAGCCTGGAGATGCTCCACTCCCTTCCCTTCATCATCCCCATGGCTGTGCACTGGACTCTCTCCAGCAGCTCTGTGCCCTTCTGGAACTAAGGAGCCCAGAACTGGACACAATATTCTAGATGTGGTTTCACTAAGGCAGAAGAGGAAGGAGAACCTCTCTTGATCTACTAACCACAGAATCACTCTGGTTGGAAAAGACCCTTGGCATCATCAAGTCCAACCATCAACCCCATTCTATGAAGTTCACCCAGACTGTTATTTATGGAGATACATAACCACAGACACATTAACAGCTGCAGAAAACTGGTTTCCTTCCACAGGAGGAAAACTCTGTTTGAAAAGCCCAGCAAGGACATGAATCTGAAAATCCCATTCCAGTTTTTCTCTTGCTGACAGGTTTCTATCTTTGTGAAGTCCACCCCCGATAAACTTTCATTTGAAATAAACTCTCAGCACCCACTAGCACAAGTGAAATAGATGTCAAGAATCTTAATTAAGGGTAGGGCTTACTTCATCCGTCCTAGATTGGATCACTGAGCAATATTCTTAATACTCTGCTCTTTGCCAGTTCTCTGAAGGGTGCTGTCACCTCCAAATGCCACTCCTTAGGAAATCCCTAGAGTAAACAGTGTGGCCCCAGCTGGAAGGACAACGGGGAGTAACCTCTGCTGCAGCCTAGCCCACGATTTTTCCTAAACAAAAATAAGCAATAATCCAACTGATTCAGAAGGGAAGCAAGAACCCAACTGGTAAATCTGCTGTGCAGCTCAAGCATCTTTCTTTCTCTTAGCTGCTGCCTCCACAATCTTTCCTGCCATCAGAGTAATCTTCCCATCAGAACACCAAGGACCCTTTGGTTTGCTGTTACTACTGTCAGCCTTAAAATCTCAGAAACAAAAGGAAGCCAACCAATCTTCTGTCAGCCTATAATGCTGGCTCACAGGAAGCCCTACCTTTCACCAGCTAAAGAACACTTGCTAATGCTCAAGTGCTTCTCCCAGCCTCTGAGGTATTAAATGCTCCTTTTCTGGCCATTAACATTACCTGAGGCTGACTTCTTCCTTCCACATCACAGAGTAATTGTATAGGGTTGGAAAACACTTAAGATGATTGAGTCCTAGCAGATACGGTGTCACACCTTCTTGAACTGACACCACACCCCATCCTCACCTGCACAGGAAACTGTTGTAACAGTGTGTCTCTATCAAACAAAAAAATACAGCTGAACAGGGGTCAGCATCTCACACAACTGAGGGTTTTCTGAACTTCCAGTCTTTGGCTGGAGGGGTGATTTATCCAAGATCCTGGTTCAGACAAACCTCTCTGTGTCACAATATAACCAGTTCATTACAATGGAGTTCTCTGAAAAGACTGGGTAGTCTGCACACAGGATATGGCAGTTCAGGTCCTCAAACAGGTAACCAGCCTGACATAAACCACTAGGATGGTGGTGGGGTTGGCTGGTGGACATCTGGGCAATAGCCAGTGCATGAGAAGAGGAAACTTGGTGCCTCATTTTCCTGTCTGTAAGATCACAGCAAGATAAACAATGGCACACTTTTACCCAGGCCCAGCACTGAACCTTTAAAGACTGTTATACCCTAAAAGAGCATCTGTATTTTCAGATGTATTTTCATCGCTACTCCAAGAATAGATTGATCGTGTACCAGAGCGGTCAGGGGGGCAATTTCCTGCCGAGTTTCCACTCTTACCCCATATGCTCCCTCAAAAATACCTTGGACCTGATGACTAGAAAGTCACCAGAAAGGCCCGCTGCAGAAAAGAGGTTTGCCAGGAACCTTAGAAAAGGTAGAGGGCATGTTAAAAGAGTAAAGAAGATGCTGATCACCCACTAAATAGATTAAAGCACTGATGAGTTTCAAATTCCTGTTTATTTATAGTCTGAGGAGTTAGGTGAGGACACCCAGAGTTCTGAACGGGCATTGTTACAACCCAGGCAACTAGTACATGTACTTTCAGATCCAGTTTCTGCTGTCAGGCTCCAGGCATTACTCTAAAGCAAGGGGGGTGAAAGAGGACCTAGAGCAACACATAGCAACCAGGTTGGCAGTAGAAGGGCAGCGTCTCTGAAAACTTTGCTTCATTTGGTTTAATACTATATGCAAGGAACTTACTGCTTCAAGAAGATGTCAGAGGGCACTGATATCTCCTGTTTAGCAACAGGAGAAACTGTTCTACTATTAAAGGATTTCAAGCAATACCAGACTTCATATTGGTTTCTTAACTCCTGGGAGCTTACAAGTACTACAGAATATTCTACTACTTAGACAGTTTAAGCCATTAAAAAGATTAAAGCAAAAGACATCCGATAAGGGCAGAAGTGCATGCAAATCATGAGTCTGTTTATAAATGTATTTTTAATTTGCACCATAAAATGACATTACTGGACTACTTTTAAAATTACTGTAATAAGTTAATTAACAAGGCTTTTGGGGAGGTTTTTGCTTGGTGTTTTGTGGTGGGTGGGGTTGCTACTTGAAGCTTTTAAACACAAGAATAAGCCTACACACCCTTGCAAGAAAGTTGAAGTACAGGCACTTTTTAAGAGGAACACTGACTGCTAGGCCATTTTCTAACTCTTTTTCCCCTCCATCCCTGTTCTCTGAGTACATTATAATTATAATTCCATATAACTAGGCTACTTGCTTTTCAGTGTAATTACATGGCTCAGGCAGTTACAAGTCTCCAGTACTAACTGTCCCCTACCCGGAGCTTATTAAAGCACCGTGCAAACACATTCCTTCACTAAATCAACCCATGCTCCATCCAAAGCTCCATCAGTGCTGCCTGGATAACACGTTTTGATTACAATCCCTGCCGGATCTTCATGAGACAGCAGGATTCGGAGTGTTTCGTTCACCAGAGCTGGATGCCGCAGCCACACAACACGTTACTCTATATCCATCTAAATGCCACCACAGCCCCGCCGGCTCTGCCCACCACTGACCTCGAGTGACCGCACTCCCTTCTCCTGCTCTCCCTGCTCTGAAGAGATCTGCTCATTGTGAAAAGGTCCAACTCGCCCTGCCCGGGCTCGGCCCGAGTATCCCCACCCGGCTGAGGGGAGCGCGGACGCTGCAGAGGCCGCGGCCTCCGTTGGGACCCCCGGGGCGATGCCCGAGACCTCCTCGGAGCCTCCCCCGGGCCGCCATCCCGCACTCACCCCCCGGCGAAGAGGTGTAGCAGCGTGTTCTCCTGCGGGCCGCCTGCCATGGTTCTGCTGNAGGGACCCGCAGGGTGCAAAGCCCGGCCCTTCTAAAGCTGCCTGCTCGCGTTGAAGTGGTGGAGGTGAGGGGGGGGTCAGAGGTTGCACTCGATGAGCTGAAAGGTCCCTTCCAAAGCGGTTCGGTGGTGCTGAACCCTATGGCTGATGAGTGATGGCTGGCTAGGGCAGACTCAGACCAGTGCCCAAGGTGGGTGGGATCCCTTGTCTGCAGAGGTGACAGAAACTAAGCAATGGATAAAGCATTAAGTGCAGAGAGGGTCTGAGGAGAAGCTACAGCTCTGAGCAACTGGTCCACAGAAACCCTGGGATCCTGAGGATCTCAATCAGGACTCTGTAATTACCCTTTGTCATGGTGTAGCCAGTGCAGCAGAGATAGGGGCAGCAACATGGACCTGCTTGATGTAAATCTATCAGGGATGCTGGGCCTGTCATGTGGAGAGAGAAATGCAGTTTTCTCTAAAATAATCCCACTGGATCACAGAATCACAGACTGGGTTGGGTTGGAAGAGACCTCAGGGATCACCCAGTGCCAACCCCCTGCCATAGGCAGCGATACCCCTCACTGGATGAGGGTGCCCAGAGCCACATCCAGTCTGATCTTGCACACTTCCAAGGATGATGGAGCAACCACAGCCTCCCTGGGCAACCTGTTCCAGGGCCTGAGCACTGTCACAGAGAGGGATTTCTTCCTCAGATCTCATCTCAATCCCCCTTGTCCTACCACTAGAGTTCCTCATAAAAAGTCCCTCTCCAGTTTTCCTGGAGCCCCTTCATGTACTGGAAGCTGCTCTAATGTCACCCTAAAGCCTTCTCATCATGCAAGTTAATCTAAGAATAAAAAGATCTTGAGAAGAGATGACTCAGAAGGCAGCTGCTACACAGGGTGGGTTTATCTGAATGCAGAGGACTCCATTAACACCTCCTTTTGTTCCTTCCACTGATTCAACCACTATGTGATCTTTGGAGGCCCACCTTGATTATCTGCTCCTCACCAGCCTAAAACAATACTAACCTTATCATCATGACATAACCTTCTGGGTGGGTGTGAGCACTATGTGAGCAACTGTGACACCCCACAACACCTTCCAGAACTGGCTGTTAAGGACCCCTTTGCTTCCAGCCCAACACAGGACAGGCCCTATGTTCTCATATACACACATGCCCAAATGAAGAAGTTCCCCGTGGAAAACAGAACCAGTTTAGAGCCCTGATCTTACATTCCCAGTTCCACAGAGGCAAAGCAGCCCTTCTCAAAGCACAAACACAATGGGGTGTGGACAGATGTGCAGTGGAGGAGGGTATTTCTAGGCAACAGCTTCTAGATGAAGTGGGTTTGTGTAGCCTGAGGCTGGGTGCCAGACAACCCTTTCCCATGTGGAAGCGAGAGCCTGACCTGCGTGACAGGAGAAAATCTGCTTCAAGCAGGGTGCAAAGGAAAGGAGAAACTGGTTTTCCTGGATAACAGTTAATGGGACTGGGAGGGAGGAGGAGGAAATGGTGAGATGTTCAAGTAGGAAAGGTATGGCCAGCTGTTTTCAGGGCACAGAGACAAGGGGAAAGCTGATCTTGCTAGGGTCTGACAGGCTAGAATTCTGCAAGCTGGAGGAAAAACAATGGGAAGTTGCTAAGGCAGAGGTGGTTGAGAGAAAAATGAGCTGTGCTAGCTGGGCACAAATAATCACAGAAAACAGTGTAAGTAAGAGGAGCATAGAGTCTTTCAGAAAGAGCACGTGGGTGTTCTTTCCCTTGGTTTGTTTTGTTCTGCTGCTGTTCCTTTGCTCTTTCCCCTGCCCTTACGCAGTGCACATCGAAGAATTTCCTGCAGCTGCCCATTGGGCTTTTCTGTAGGGCAAAGGGCCAGGCAGGAGCAAGAGCAGCTGCCAGACGGGAGGGAAGTGTCCTGGCCCTCGTCTTGGGCGGCAGCCCATACTGGGGAGGCGTGTGGGAGGCGTAGGCTCAAGACAGCCACTCATTAAACAGCTTCCCAGAAAATGCTCTGGACAAGGGTTTCTAGCAGGGCTGCCCGTGATCTGAAACCCAGGGAAGGATGTGTGCAGGACTGCTGTTTTTAACACAGCATGTGGAGCCGGGTCACTGCCTGGCACTGCCTGGCAGGGTACTGTGCGTGGGAGGGAGGTCGTGTTACAATTCTCAGCATTAAAACTGTAGGACCTGATTTCCATTTCCTCTGTTTCCAGAGGACAGATGAAGGTCAGCAAACTTAATACTGTTTGTAACTTCGGTCTAGTGTATGCTCGGTATCCTACAGATTAGTGCAAAAGCTAAGATGGGCAGTATTAGCAAACAGCCATGAGGACAGACTGAGCTAAGAGCCTCTGTGGGAGATTTACCAGGCTTATGATGACTCCTTTAAGCCTTAAAGAAGTATCTTCACACATCGAACTGCTTGAGTCCAGTGCAGAGCCACAAAGATGAGGAAGGCAATGGAGTATCTACCTGATGGGGAAAGGCTGAGGAAGCTGGGGCTCTTGAGCTTGGAAAAAAGAAGACTAAGGGGTGACCCAATGAATGTTGATCAAGATGAAAAGGGCAGGTGTCAGGAGGAAGGAGCCAGGCTCTGCTCAGTGGCACCCAATGATAGGACAAGGAGCACTGGGTGTCAGCTAGAACAGAGGAGGTTCCACATCAATCTGAGAAGAAATCTTCCTGGTAAGGGTGCCAGAGCCCTGAAAAAGGCTGCCCAGGGGGGTTGTGGAGTCTCCTTCTCTGGAGTCATTTAAAACATGCTTGGAGTGTTCCTGTGCAACTGGATCTAGAGGATCCTGCTCTGGCAGGGGGACTGGACTGGATGATCTTTTGAGGTCCCTTCTAATCCCTAACACTCTGTGATTCTGTGACTCTGCAATGCACTTAACTCAGTACTCCCAGGAACATGAAGTTTGGTACTTAAGCTCTTGTGGAAGCAATTTAGGAGAAGTCTCACTGTGCACAGACCTAACAGAGTTGACATCTCAATCATCACATCTACAGCCCAGGACGTTTCTGTTGAATTTAGCACATCGGAGCAGCTGACAAAGGTTTCTTGGGCAATTACTGAGCCTACCTACCTACACTTTTCTGGTTAGTTCTCTATGTGTTGTAGGGTACGAGACCACACAGCCCAGATTATCCCCACTAAACATGTTCAGGAGCAAGTTTCAAGCTCTTCAGGATTTTCACTATGTCAGTTAAAGAGATACAAGCTATTTATGGACAGTGCTGCCTCTAAAAAGGATAATTAAAAGGGGGGACTCTACCATAACATAACATCATACTCATTGGAACTGATGTTTTTATTAAATCTGTACCTTTTCTCCTGATTGCTCATCTACACTGGAGGCACTTCTGGATGTGGACATGTGTCTGCAGAGGTGGAAGGACCATCTAGGAGCACAGAAAGGTGTCTTCACCAGCTCACCGTGATCACCTTCTGAAAATTCCATAAGATGACAAAAGTGCTCTTCCATCACCAAATTCAAGGTCACGAGGGTCACAGAATCATTGAAGCTGGAAAAGATCTCTGAGATCATCAAGCCCAGCCCATGACCTTATATCACCACGAGAAGCTAGATCAGGGCACTAAGTGCAATCTCCAGTCTGTCCTTCAACACGGGGACTCCATCACTGCCCTGGGCAGCCCAGTCCGGGCTCTGATCACCCCTTCTGTGAGGAAGGGCTTTCTAACATCCAACCTAACCCTCCCCTGGCACAGATTTGGGCCCTGCCCTCTTATCCCTAGTCACCAGGGAGAAGAGCCCAACCCCCACCTGGTCTTTGCCAACTAGTCCAGTTCAGAGAGCAGCAGCTTACAGGTTTCCATTTTACTGGGTGATCAGTTATCCCAGTGAAATTTACTGTTTGCCCTATTTACCACAGGCACTAGCACAGTGAAAGACACTGATCTACTCATCTTGCCAAGCTCCTGAAGGAGTCTCTTACATGTGATTCCAGCCGGATGTCTTGAATGGGCAGCCTGAACACTACATGAGAAGCCTGTTTGCCTGGAGACACCCATCACAGCAATGGGTTGGAAGCTCCGGGTATTTATGCCGCCTGCAACTGCTCTGGCCAGGAACTTATTCCAGAAGCACTGGTTCAGGCCAGTTTGTATGGGATGACGTGGTATACATTCACTGGAGTATAAACTACATTTGCAGTGTCCCTTGCCCGGTGATGGTTGACCAGCTTTAAGCAAAAGGGTTACGTGCAGCCTCGCTCGCCTCGACCTCTCCTTCTCCAGCAGAGAGCACTGTAAGAGCACAGATGGAGGCACAGACACCTTAGAGCAGCGAGGAACCGGGCTTGTGAAGTCTGATCTTTTAACGGTTCCTCTTCGCGAAACACTTCTCAAAGGAGACATCGGTTCTAAAAAGCTTAGGTATCAATGACTGGAAGACAAAGCCACTGGCGCTGCTGAGACAGGCAGGATCGCCTGTGTCCTGGCTGTCATCACCCTTACTTCCATTTTCCTCAGCCGGGGGAAACAAGAAGGTTTGTTTATTCCATCTGCTTCCATCAACTGCCATACAGATGAGCACAGTGAGCTCCCTATCCTTCTCCACCGTCGTTTTCCAGAGTTATTTAGACACTGGGGAAAAAAATGGACTGTGCCATCTTGCACCCCACTTCACATGCCCAGTAGGATACTGTTAGAAAGTCAGTCTTTCTTGCTTCAGCCATCTGTTGCCTAACTAAATAGAGTCCCTGTCACCCTTGTTGAGTTGGGAAAATTGTTCCTTAAAATAAATTCACGAGCCTGACCCTGAACTGGGGCTCAGGGTTCTGCTGTAGCTACTAACCTTCACCCTATTCATGACGGCCATTTTTCACTCTCACCTGAGCCTGGACCTGAAACTGCAAACGTCCAGCCCCTGCTCCTGTGGGGAAGGTACAAACCCTAAATGCTGCTGATGCCCTTCACAGAATCATAGAATCATTAAGGTTGGAAGAGACCTTCAAGATCACAGAATGATTGAGGCTGGCAAAGCCCTCTGAGCTCATCCAGCCCAGCCCAGGACCTAACATCATCGCAGCAGCCACACCAGGACACTCAGGCCCACAGCCAGTCTTTCAGCACCTCCAGAGATGGCTGGTCACCCTTTCCGTGAGGAAGGGCTTCCTAACATCCAACCTAACCTTCCCCTGGCAGCTTCAGGGCCTGCCCTCTCATCCTGGCGCTGGTTGCCTGGGAAAAGACCTTGATCCTCACCTGTCTACAACCTCCTTTCAGGAAGTTGTAGAG
>VZRI01012515.1:363237-379214 GCA_013397515.1 Upupa epops
AGCCCTGGCCCAGGCTGCCCAGAGAGGTTGTGGAGTCTCCTGCTCCGGAGCCACTGCAGACCCGCCTGTGCTCTGGGCAGTCCTGCTGTAGCGGGGGTTGGACTGGAGGATCCCTGCAGATCCCTTCCAACCCTCCCCGGCACCGTTAGCCGAGCCCGCTGTTCCCGCCCGGGCTTGATTCAGGGTCGAACCCGGGTCAGGATGGGATCCTCCCCCAGCTCTTCCGGCCCCTCGTTCGTCATCAGGCGGCGCCGCCTGGGCAGCCATGGTGCAGCTCGGTGAGTGCCCGCGGGCGCGCTGGCCCCCGCCCGCCCCTCCGCGGCCCTTAACCGCCTCGTCCTTCTCTCGGCAGGGAGCTGCCTCCTCAAGGGCTACCACGGCGGCCACGTCGTGATCCGCTTCGCCCTGGGCGGCTGCACCAACCGGCCCTTCTATCGCATCGTGGCCGCCTACAGTCGCCGCTCTCGCGATGGGAAGTACCTGGAGCAGCTGGGCTGCCTCGACCCCCTGCCCAACTCCCACGGCGAGAAGGTGGTGGGGCTCAACGTGGAGCGGCTGCGCTACTGGCTGGGCTGCGGCGCGCAGCTCTCCCGGCCCGCTGAGAAGCTCCTGGGTAGGCCCGGGGGTGGCGGCCTGGAGCGGGGTGGCAGTGAGATGGGATGCTGAGGGGTGGTGAGGTGTGATGGGGTGGGTCGCCGCAGCTCACCGCTTCTCCCCGCAGGTCTGGCAGGGTTCCTGCCGCTGCACCCCATGACGGTGACCGGTGCGGAGAGGCTGAGGCAGCAGCGACAAGCAAAGGAGGCTGTTGAACCCGCTGTAGACAGTCCACCAGAGCCTGGTGATGAGTCCCAAGCAGCGGCCAAGGATGCCCCAAGCCCTGTCTGACCACATTAAAGTGTCATTTGCACACTGTGTGCTGTGCATACATGCTGCTGTCGCCACACTCCACTCTGAAAAATTTACTTGATGCTGCCAAATTCAGTGCAGCAAAACCAAAAAGGGAGTTTCTTGCTGTAATGTAGGAATAGAACCATTCTGCAACTCACTGAAAGGAGGTTGTAGTCGGGGGGAGGTCGTAGTCGGGAGGAGGTCAGGCTCTTCTCCCAGGCAACCAGCGCCAGGATGAGAGGGCAGGACCTGAAACTGCCAGGGGAGGGTTAGGTTGGATGTTAGGAAGCCCCTTCTCATGAAAAGGGTGCTCAGAGCCTGGACTGGACTGCCCAGGGCAGTGGTGGAGTGGCCATCCCTGGAGGTGCTAAAGGACAGCCTGGCTGTGGCCTTTAGTGCCCTGGTGTGGCAGCTGGGGTGATGATAGGTGCTTGGCTGGGCTGGATTTGCTCAGAGGGCTTTTCCAGCCTCAGTCATTCTGGGATTCCAAGAGGTATCCAGCTTTTCCTAAAGTCACAGTACTAGCTCTAGTACGTTGCTTTCCACAGCAATGACAAATGCCAGCTTCCATTTGCCTGCTTCACTCAAGTCTTTTTATTCCTAGCTCTGATTTACTATAGCACAGCCCAGTGCCCCAGGAGAGGCTGCCACAGACAAACACAAATGACACCACAGTTGCATTTCTGTTGAGAATCACAGAATTATCCTGGCTGAAAAGGACCTCTAGGACCATCAAGTCCAGCCCTTATCCCAACATCTGCCTAATCCCTAGACGATGGCCTCAAGTGTTCTGTAGTTTTTTAAACACCTGTAGGGATGGTGATGCCACCCCCTCCCTGGGCAGCCTGTTCCAGTGCCCAACCACTCTCTCAGGAAAGAGCTTCTTCCTAAGTTCCAATCTAAACCTCCCCTGACGCAGCTCAAGGCCATTTCCCCTTGTCCTATCACTAGTAATTTGGGAAAAGAGACTATCATGTATTTGACTCTATCCTGAGAAGCAAGAAACACACAAAAGTCTCTTACCTTGGATGTGCCTCTTGCTT
Organism: Upupa epops; assembly: GCA_013397515.1. NCBI lineage: Eukaryota > Metazoa > Chordata > Aves > Bucerotiformes > Upupidae > Upupa > Upupa epops. The sequence goes on from VZRI01012515.1 coordinate 365,169, forward strand.
TTTGAGGTTTCTTTGGACACAGCTCTTATACAACTCGGCAAAGGTCAGGCAAGGAGAGGAGTTTTCAGGTTTGCATCCCGCAGAGATTTGTGCTGCAACTACCCTGATAAGAGGAGGAACAGACAGAACACTCGAGCAGAGTTTCTTATATTTGACAAGGACAGTCCAAGCTCTAGGAAATAAAAGATAACTGATCTGTAAAGTTTAATTGCAATAGCTGTCCTGATGCTGTCAGTGTGTGATAGCTGAACAAATTACAATGAGCCATTCTAGTGTCTTGTGAATGGTGGGACAAGAGAAAGTGTGTGGGGGGGAAAGGAGCAAGAATTTTAGTTTCTTGGTAGGAAAAAGCTGCTTACTCAGCCTTATTGTCAGCTTCTCCTCTTTCCCCCCAAAAAATTATGTGAGCTAAAACAATGAGAGAAGAGTGAGCATGAGCCAGAAGCAGAGCATCACACTGCTACAATGACATGCGGCAAAAGCTTAAAGAAAGCTACAGCTGAACCTCTGGCAGGGTAATTTTTCATAGCATTTGACAGCAATACTGTTAAATTCTGCATGGGGCAGCACTGCACTCACACACACAGATCCTCATTCTGCTCAGACACTGGTTTCTTCTGTTGACTTTTCCACTGCTGTTGATTCACTGCATCACAGAACATTAGGGGCTGGAAGGGACTTTGAAAAATCATCTAGTCCAACACCCCTACTAGAGCAAGAGGCAGTGATTGTGAAACCTTCTCCAAATACTTATGAAGTATTTACTTCTTCATCCTGGTTGGGTGATCTAGAACAGACCCTGGATTCTAAACCTAGGGACTCCACCGTTTCATTAATTCATAGGCATTTGTGCACCTCCCTAACATAGAGGGCCACCCCATCTCCTGTTCTACCTTGCCTTTCCCTTCCGAAGAGTTGGTAGCCACTGGCTGCAACACTCCAGTTGTGGGAGTCATTCCACCAGGTTTCCGTGATGGCAGCTGTATCAAAAGCTGTTATCTGTTCCATAGAGCTACTGCTAGATCCTAGAAAAAGCAAAAACAAACCTAAAAGCTCATATAAAGTTCATATAGATGGCAGTACTGCATCATCCCCCTGGCACACTGCTCCTCAGCCTGTAGGCTGCTGCTTCATGCATATTTCATACACAAGTGTTGGACTGTGCTGTCACCTTAAGGAGCTGAAGCAAAACTCGGCTACCGCTGTGAGAGAGGCATTGGGCTGCATGCTGCGCACACCATAGTCTGCCACTACTCCCTGCATTGAGCATGGCTGTACAGGATGTAGGAGGGAGAACACACGGGCACACAATGAGGAACTTGTACAGTGCAGAACACTTTCCAGAACCTGTTGGGAGACAGCATGGACAGCAATACCCAGAAAACTAAGGAATACACTTCTGTCAGGCACTGCTCCCTGATCACTTTGGCTATTGCAGCCTGAAATTCACTGCCTTAATACCAGCCCTGCTATAGAAGTGGCAGCCTAAGGCAGAGGAACAAGGAGATGTTTCTATTAAAACCCTCCCGAGCAGAAAAGCCAGGCCAAATGAATGATTACATCCTAACAACCAGAGGTGTGGGAAATGTAGATAAACACAGTGGAGATCTCCCTTCGGCATTTCAGCTCCAGAAGCCATAGAATTGTCAAGATCTTTATTAGGTTTAATGCAGTCCAGGAGTTGTTAAGGTAATGGCATTTAAAAGTCTCTTCCTAAAGGTGTCTCCTGGGCTGAGGGAGGGAGAACACCCATGAGGAAAGCCACGTGTCACATGAATCTTTAATCTTTGCTCTTAAGACTTAGAAGGTGGAACTTGTATGAGATCTCACATATTTACCACTTCCCAGAAGTTCACACAGATCATGGAACCCAAAGCCACTTGACTAGTGTTCAGTGAGATGTGGAAGATGCAGCTCTGGCTGACAGAGCTTCTTCATCACTGATTGCTCATGCAGGTTTAAAATGTCACAGGGTGTAGGAAAAACAAGGGTGCTGTGCTGCTGGCTGTCACACAAATGATTTCTGGTAAATCCTTAACTGAGAGAGGCAGTTCCTACCTGAGGAAACCTGATGGTAAAGAGAGCCTTTTGCCCAAAGCAGGATGGGCTGTAACTCAGTTAAGTCATCACAAGCCCTTGTAGTCACAGTTAAAAGTCTAATGTGGAAGGAAATACACACCTACTGGCAACCACTGCTATGGACTAGTCAGTAGCTGCAAAGCAGGGTTTGGGAGCCAGGATGTTGTTTCACCTGACAGTGGCTTCTTGGAGCAGTTCTGGTGGGAACTCTGCACCCCCAGGAGCTGGGCTGTGACTCTTGACACTTGAGCACTTCCACCACCCAACAAAGACCCGCCCGTCTCAGCCTTTCCAAAGCTCTGAGAAGAGCCATGGGCAGAGGACACTCCCTGGTGCCTCAGAGGAGTCACTGCTGCGCTCAGCAACCAAGAACTGGGCTGCTCTGCTTGGCTATGTGGTGGCATCTTCTGCCCACAACACTGTGTGAGTGCTGTGGCCCCAGTAGTCCCGCAGTGACAGTGCCCACAGCAGCATATCCCACCATCACCCAAGAGATCAGACAGTAGTTACCCTGCCAGGGCACCAGAATTCCAGGTCCCCTGCCAGAGGTCCTACGATGCCACTCATGGGTGTGACTGTGGGGCAATGGGAGGTAACACTCCCCACTGACACCTCTGCTTCCTGCTGCTGTGGCCCCGGGGGCACAGACAGGCCTTTGCCTCAAGAGAAGGAGGAGTGGGATAAGTGTGAAGATTCACCCCTTGGCCTCCCACAGGCAGGGGAAAGCTTGGCCAAGCCAGTGCAGACCTTCTTGTCATTTCTGCCATCCCAGGGCACAGGACCCCACCACACCATGACTGGGAGGCTGGGGGCAACGCAATGATGCAGCAGAGGCTGTGGTGGCTTCTCCCATTTATTCGTTCCGCGTGCGGGGCAGGAGTGGGCGCTGCTCCTCGGTGGGTGGCAGCTCATCAGCATGTGGTGACTCATAGGTGACGCAGAGGGAGGAGAACAGGCAGCCCAGGAAGGACACCAGGCTGGCAAAGTACATGGCACCGCTGGCGCTGCCCACAGCTGCCGTCAGTGGCCCCATGGCCATGGCCACGATGATCTGTGCAAGGAAGTACTGGCAGCTCAGCAGGGAGATGTCAACGCCCATTCCACGCCGTGTGCCCTCTGCTTGCGAGCCTACAAACTGAGAGGACACAGTGTAAGGGGATGCTGTGAGAGCCCCTCTCCCCTCCCAGTCCCAGAGCTCACCTCTTGGCTCTGGTAGTAATCGCAGAGCAGGGAGTAGGGCAGCGTGCAAAGGGTGGCAAAGAGGATGCCGTAGGTAGCGCACAGTGACAGCACCACATAGATGTTTCTTGAAAGTGTGGCCAGCCCTGTGCCCAACCCAAAGGCCAAATATGCCACAAAGTACAGCGTCCGCGTGCTGAAACGCTCCTCCAGCTTCTCCAGCGCAGCTGCAAGACAGTAATAGGACATTTGGGGTGAACCGGGGCCTTCCCTGCTGCTAGTTGGCCAGCGGACCTGAGGGGTGCACCTCAGGCCCCACAGCTCAGCTGTTGGGCAGCCACTGCTCCTTTGAGTAACTGGTGGTTTGTGCCAGGGACCTCTTTCAAATCCCACTGTCACAACACAGCCCTGCTGTCCTAATACCTGTGGGGAGCCATGGCAGAGCTAAAGTCTGGCAGTGCCTCTGTCCCAGAGGGGTAGATGGGAACTGGGCAGATAGACACGGCAAGGTGCTAGAGAGGCGCATGACATCAGGGTGCTCTGCCCAGGGCACGCAGGCACTGAGTGCTGATGCACCAGCACCGCACCTAGGGCAGCTGCAGGCATTTCTGGATTTAAACGGCACTGAAAATGCTACTTGTGAAAGGGACAGAGGAGGACTGCTGACCTCATCTGCTGTCAGCGAGGGCCAAGATAACTAAGAGAGATAATACAGTGAAAGAGAACACTCTGCATCCTCACTAGTGCCACGTGGTAGGCCATGTGCCACATACATGCCCGATACCAACTGATACCAACTGCAGAAACACCCTTTGGGAGCGGGTGCATCTTTCTCAAGTAGTGGCTAAGACATCTGTACTAAGTACCTGAGTAGAAAGCAGCACTGAATGCATAGATGCACATTCCCCAGCAGCCCATGGTGACCCCAGCGTTGTACTTCTGATACTCATCTGAGTTGTGAGGTGCTTTTGGATTCCCTTGAAACACTACTTCACCCATGAAGTCGGTATAAAAGAGTAACATGCCCTCAAACGACAGCCACCCTGAAAGAAGCCAGAAGTAACCCATTAGGATTGCAGATACCTGTTTCCCCTGCAAGCTTACACTGAGTGGTCAAAGCTGAAGACATGTTGCGTGATGCATTACAGAACACTCAGCCAGAGTTACCTGAGGCTGCTGTTCCTTGTGCATTATGCTATAAACAGAGTTGTTCAAGCTGGAAAAGACTTCTGTGATTATTGAGTCCAACCATGACCCCAACTGTCCCAACCCAGTGCTAAATCCTGTCCCTGAGCTCCAGCTCTCCCCTACTGTGAAACACAGACAGGGATGGTGATTCAAACGTCTCCCTGGGCAGCCTGTGCCAAGGCCTGAGGGTCCTTTCCAGTGAGAGGTTTCTCCTCAGGGCCAACTTAACCTTTTGATGGGGCAGCATGAGGTAATTTCCTCTGGTCTTGTCACTTATTCTTTGTGAGAAGAGACCAATTCCCACCTCTCCACTCTCTCTTTTCAGGTAGTTGTACACAGCAATAAGGTCTTCCCTCAGCCTCCTTTTCTGTTAGTTAAAGCCATTCAGTGTTTTAAAGACCAAGATTTATGCTCTGAATTCCTATGTGGACTCCTAGAGGCTGACTGCAGGCCACAGAACACTGGTTTAGCAAGACAGAAAAACAGATGACTGCTGTCTGAACTGCCTTCAGGTTTCGACACGACAAAATGCGCGGTTTCAGAGTGGCTCATAGCATTTTCAGGTTGTCCTCCCACACAAAGCTGGAAGGAATGCTTCTTATGTCATGGCTACAGACTCTCAAGCGCCTCTGACACAGTTAAAACTCCTACTCACAAGCCCAGCATCAGGGCCACCAATGCAGGCAATCTCTTAATTCTTTCCCAGGCATCGAACATTAACCACCTGTTAGCTTCTCTCCCATGCTGTGTGAACTGGATGGCTTGCAAGCCCTTCCTAACCACTGGTCCTGCAGAGTAAAGGAAACAGAGCACTGGCTACCTGCTCTCCTGTAATGTCATGTTCCACACCTCCTAATGACCTTCTTCTGGGACCTCCAGACACCAGGGTCAGGTGTAAGCAGGGAAACACAACCAATCTCCTCCTGCTCAGTAATGCCAGTTAAAAAAATCCGAGAAGGTCTGGTGGCAGTTTCTCAGCCTAGTGTAAACATTCCATGTAGTGGATGAGCTGATTCAGGCCACTGTTCCTCCCTGCAGCCTTTCTTCTTTTGTTCTTTGGGGATTTTTTAACCCTTCTCAGTGTTCTAAGAACCTACAACCCAGACATTCCCTCACTGGTGAGTGTATGGAACAAACCACATCCTCTCTCTTTAGCAATTGACTGCAACAACAGACAAACTACTTTAAAACATTCACCCAGAATAAAATCACTGCACGGTGAAAGCAAGATGAGGCTTTCTGGATACCTAGGAAGTGGTTGATGCAGAGGTTCCGAAGAGCCTTGGGCATCCGGCAGATGGTCGAACAAAGAACTTTGATGGAGAGAGGTTGCTCAGGGGGCTCTCCTGATCCATTCAGCTCACTCTCATACTTAACACCATTCAGCAAGATGTTAGCAACCTGCGCAAGAAGAACTGCCAGGTCAAACAACACAGTAAGGAAACTCCAAACATCGTCTGAGCAATACTGTGCCATATTACACAGCTAGTGGATGGTCTGAAACTCTCCTGCTGCACTGTGTTGGCTTGGACATTAAGAACAGTGTTCTTATGCTGCAAGTTCAGCCTTGGAACAAGTGCTAAACAGCAGCACCGTGTTGTAGCTGTCAGTACACTTGAAAGAGTAGTACTCTTCACTTCCCTAGGGTATGTGGCAACCCCATCCAGGTGCTAGTGTAGAGAAGGCATAAATTCCACTGCATTCAATAGGAGCCGTGCCCACATTCATGGGAATTTGGTTTCTTAAGTTGTAAAGACACCAAGGAAGAAGAGGCTGGTTTTAATCAAAACACACTGTCCTTGTTTGCTAACCTTGAAGCTCCATCTCTACGTGCACAGTGTCTAAGAGCCTGGCTCTATTAAAGTCTGTTCTAACAAACTGGGTCAAAGTAAAGCAACAGCAAACAGAATAAAACAAACCCAGCACCCCCACAAAACAAACAAAACGTCAAAAACCAACAGTGGACAGTTTACCTCATCCTGGGTCATAAAAAAATGGGCCAGACAGAAGTCTCAGACATTCCAAGTTATCACCAACAGTGGCAGGTGAGGGCAGAGTCTTATCCCTGGGTAAGGGAAACCTCACCTCCCTGATGGAACCAGCTGTAATGACTGCCATAACGAGAAGCTCATGGGAGAATCCTATCCCTGGCCCTATCTTGCAGGTCTTTCTGTGGAAAGGGAAGATACAGGCTCAATAAAAAATGTGTCTTTTTTCTTCTCTTGCATAGTAACTCCCTGGGTGGTGAAGCAGGGCTAAAAATACTGACCTAACTTTCACACATGGCCTGCTGAGAGCAGAATGCTCCCATTTCTGCCATCTTACCACAGGCAGCTGATAGACTGCCAGTCATATTTCACATCCTACTCTGGTAGTGAACAACTCACAGCAATTACGCTGTTCCCAGAACAGCTTTTATGAGCAAACTGTCATGAACAGACCTCAGTGGTGTATTTGTGTCTCACACATTGAAAACATGAAGAGATCAAATGAATGCTCAGGTTAACATGGCCACACAGTTGATTTTCTGCTCTTACCTGCTGGCTGAAGGTTACGTTTCTTCTCCTGTTATTTTCCGGACAGTGTCCCGTTACGATGTCTGGAATGGCTAAGGTCTGAGGCCTTTTCAGGATCCCTGATGACTGTGGCTTTATCGCATCCAGTGAGCCCACCCTTAGCACCTCACCGTCAGGCCCTGGCATTCTGCTGCTCTCCCCATGCTCCAGAACTCCATTTTCTCCTTGGTAGGAGCCATCGGGCACTCGAGGAAAGCTGACGCTGACAGGCTGCCTGGGCAGGCTAGCTGGAAGTGCTAAGTAACTACTGTGCCCACCTGTAAAACAGTCTATAAGTACACTGTCAATATTTGAAGTCCCAAACGATGATGCAAACTCATTAATTCCTGTCAAGGAATTGTCTCTGCTGATAAAACTGCCGTATTTGGGTGTGAGTGGGCTGAGGGGGGAAACAGGAGTCGTAAAGCTTGCATACAACTGAGTGGAGTTATGAGAAGCAAAGTTTTCATTTACACCCTCCTCAAAGAAGAAAGGTGGAGAAGGAGGGAGAGGAAGACTCGGACTCTTCATCACCTTTTTCTTCCTGCTAAAGGATCTTAAGGGTCTTTCTGGGATGCTAATTAGAGTCAGCACAGTAGTGATAGTCAGTATAACGGAGGTGAAGACATAGATGACGCGAAGTTGCCCTCCCACAGCTTTTCCAAAACTGGTTTTATCCCAGTGTATTCCTCCAACCACATAACCAAAGCCACCTCCAAGACCTGGTGGAAAAACAGAGCTGAGATTATCTTCCCTCGTCAAACCTACAAGTCAGTAAGAGCACAGCAACATTCGCCTGCTGATTTGTGAGTAGAATCCAGCGGGTTATTTGTTCTACTAGTCAACCACTTTTCAAATCAAATACAGCAATAAACAGAGTTATTGTGCCACAAGGCAAGTCTGTCTGTACAGAGTAGAGAAAGAGGGAGAGAGTTAGTGCTACAGAAGTGATGATAGGAAGAATTAAAGAGTACAGTTCTTTCTTTGCCAAGAACAAACCACTTTACCTTCAGTCCGTAAAACAGAAGTGTCCACCAGCCTCATGGCAAGGCTCTGCAATCAGTCAGCTAAGACTGTTTTCCTGAAAGTAAGTGAAAATCCATTTTCCTCACTCAGAGGAACGCAGATCTGGCTGTGTCCAAGAAAGACCGAAACACATTGGAAGCACAGCAAGATCATTACCCAGCAACTTACTGGTGGCACACAAACCTGCCACTGCTTTACTACAGTTCTGAAGGCACTGGATACCTCTCTCACATGGTGAAAGCCTTACAACACTATCCCTTCTTTCTTACAAACACATTCAAGAGCAGGGAGCACTCTTTTGATGGAGGGGAAAAGTAGAGTAAGGTAGTTGAGCAATTGTGGGTGAGAGTAGTGCCAAATCACAAGGTCTGGTGTGTGCTTTCCCCTCCAACAGAGTGATGAAAAGTGGCCCTTTCCACACTGCAGAGAGCCAAACCCCCCTCACAGGATAATTTTGTTCCTGTAGGTGTTAAGATGATGTGAGGGATCTTCAGAAGAACAACCCTGCAGTGTGTCTTGTTTAACTTTTAGTAGTTTCAAAAGGCCTTTGCAGTAGGCAGTTTTGTTTTTAAAGTCAATTACAGTGTTGCCTCTCCAGGTATTTGGTTATTAAGTTGACAGAGGAAAAAACAGGTGATTTACCCTCTGTTTTCTCACAGCAGGGCTTATTCCCCTCAGGTTCACGTCACCCACAAGTCACCAAGAAAGCATAAAGCATACCTGCTAACAAAGCGTGGATGTTGAGGCCCCTGTCTTGATCCACTGGGCTGCACACATCCATCATGTAGGCGTGACTGGGATTGTCTGCTGAGTCTGCGCTGAAGTCCATGAGGACAACACCACAGACTGTAAGAATGATGCCCCATTTATGGTTATTCGCAGTGTCAGACAAGGCACTTCCTATATCTTTGCCGTTCAGCATCAGCGAGAGCCCAAGCAATGCTCCTGAGGAGAAAACCAAACCAAAATCAATCAACCAACTCCTTGTAAGCAAGAAAAACCTGCATCACTGCCTGTCTGAAAGCACTGTACTACCTCCAAAGCGCTGTGGCAAGCACTACTGCTCTTGTTCTGAGGAACGAGCACAGCTTTACATGATCCTTTTCCACTGATCAAGAGTTCAAATGCATGGAGTTGGTTTTTACCCTCAAAACACCATCTCTTCAGACTGTGACAGAAGATGTTTTGATGACTGGATCTCCAGCTGCCAAGGCATTACCTCAGCACCACTCTCCACCTTCTTCAGAGCCACAATACCCAACACTTCCAAGACACTGTATTCAGCCTAGCATCACAGAGACACTCAGAGTTTTCTCCTTTCTAAGCATTATGCCGACCAATCCCGAAAGACACACCTACTGCTAAGACCAGAATGAAAGGTCGTCTCCTCCCAAATCTTGATGTGCATCTGTCACTCCAGGCCCCCAGCAAAGGCTGCAGCAAGAACCCTAGAAGAAAAGGAATCACCAATAAGGAGTGTCTTTCTACAGGCCTGTCTCATAGGAGAGTTAAAACACAGAATCACAGAATTCTTGAGGCTGGAAAAGACCCCTGAGCTCATCTAGCCCAGCCCAGGACAATGTCACCACAAACAGCTAGACTAGGGCACTTAAACACCTGCAGGGATGGCAACTCCACCACTGCTCTGTGCAGTCCATTTCAATGTCTAATCACCCCTTCCATGTGAAAGGGCTCCCTAGCAACTAACCTAATCCTCCCCTGGTGCAGTTTCAGGCCCTGCCCTCTCATCCTAGTATTGGTTGCCTGGGAGCAGAGCCCAACCTCCACCTGTCTGTAACCTCTCTTCAGGGAGCTACAGAACATGATAAGGTCCCCCCAGAGTCTCATCCAAGCTAAACAACCACAGCTCCCTCAGCCTTTCTCCATAAGACTTTCTCTCCAGACCCTTCCCCAGCCTCATTGCCCTCCTCTGGACCCACTCCAGTACCAATCTTTTTTGAAGCAAGGGGCCCAGAGCTTGCAGTATTAAGATGCAGTTTTAAAAAGCAGTTAAAGGCAGGATACCACAGCACAGTCACTACTGGTCACACAGGTGCACACAGTGTGTCTGGCATTTCCCAGCCTGGGGACTGAGCAACATGCTGCTGCTAAAGGACTCTGTTCTTACAAGCTCTTTCATTTACTCCATTCTAAAAGGGAGATCCCCTGCAGAATCAGCTTCCAAGACAGCAGGAAGCAAGCAAGACAGTTGCCTGTATTACTCAGGGCCAGTCTGTGAGTGGGTGCCTATCACCTCTCTTGTGAAATACATCCTACAATTGCAAGAGCAGGCAAAACAAGGGTACTGGAGAAGACAGTCCCACTGTGCTTTTTTCATACACCCTTGGGAACTCCAAGTGGTTGTTTTCTCATGTGGACATAGATGGATAGCTGATCCTCTTTCAAAAGCTTTTAAACAACAGGAACAAAGTAACCAAACCTTACCCTCACACAAGACCAGAAGCCATTAAAAGAACAGACCTTTTGACGACCTTTAGAGTTCAGCAAGAATTACTCTCTGTTAGGTTGTCTATGGCTAGTGCCTCTTAACCTTGAGAGCACAATGAATGCATTTGTGAGCAGCTGAGGTAGAGAGAACAAAACCATAGAGCCCTGTGTAGTGGAAAACAGAGGAGGAAAGAAACAGCCTAAAGACAAATTACCTAATATAGGGCTGATGAACCACACCATTCCGTACAGCTGGTCTGGAAGCCCCATCTGAAGCAGCACAGGGGTAACATAGGCTGTTTCCATGGCATAGCTAAACTCGAGCCCAAAGAGAATGCACCCGTTAAACAGCAGTTCTAAACAAGACCTCTGAGGCTGGAGATCCCCAAAGTCAATCAAATCAATAGGACACGGAGTGTTTGGCGGTGGCGGTGGGGAAGGGCGGATGTGTTTTCTCCTTTTTGGATGTCTCTTGAAGTTGTTGGCCCGATGACTTATGTGCTGTGTAATGGATCCAGAATAGCCTGGAACCTGTGACCTCCAGATTTCCTGAGAAGCCACGTTTGGCAAGAGTGCAGCATCGCTGACAGGGGTTGCTGCAGATGGCGGAATCATCACGAGTGGGAGTCTGGAAGAAAAATAGCTCAGAATAAAACGGCTGAGTAAGGAAAACTATGTTTAATTTCATTTAATGAAGTTTGAGCCCACTTCTCAGCATTTTACATACTGAGTGCAGCCTTCCTTCTTATTTGCAACCATGTCTCTCCACCTCTTGACACAAGGTAGATCTGCTTTATGTGCTTATCTCCATCTTTGCACAAACGAGACACCAGAGACCCTGCCTAGTTCCTCAATCACTCCCTACCATCACTGAGGATCGAAATATTTAAAACAATTAGCAATAAGTTAGGGGTTGGACTAGGTGAACTTCTGAGGTCCCTTCCAACTTCTAACATTTTGTAGCTCTGTGAAGGTATGCTGCACTTCCCAAGAGCTTCTATAACAGCAATGGGTTCACACTCCTCTGAAATATTCAAATTGTAAAAAATGTAGGAGATATCAGAAATAAAACCACACCAAAACCCCAAACAGATTTACAACAGATGCTCTCTTCCACGAAAATACAGCTGTGCTGGCAGTCCCCCTCACCACCAATACACCTCACATACTCATCCAGGGTGTTATCTCTCTCTATTCATCTATTACTTTCATTTTATACTACATCCTCCATTATCGTTCTACAGTGCATTGCAAAGAGATTGTGTTGCAAGTTGTAAGCAGTAGCATTTCAGCAATAGTAGGAAAGAACCTCTGCATGTAGTAGGAAAGATCCTCCTCTGCACGGCTCAAAAATAGCAGCACATGGTGAACTTGAAAGGCCACTTGGTTACTTGGAAAGGACACTCTCACACTTGATTACTTGAAAGGAAAGGCTACTAATGACAGCATGTCAGCAGAAAACCAGCTGTGAGCTGAGCCTGTATTGCTCATCACCATTTTCCTCAGTTTAGGAATCGTTCACCAGAGGACGTCTTTGAAGGAGTTGAGGTGAATCTACCCACTGGTCACAACAGCTCCAAAGCAGGAAAACCCTCCTTCAGCATGAAAAGCATTGTCAGGAGTTGTGATTTTTGACACTCAGTGCTTGTTAGACCAACAATTCACAGAATCACAGACTGGGTTGGGTTGGGAGGGAGCTCACAGCTTACCAAATGCCAACCCCCTGCCATGGGCAGCGACGCTTCTCACCAGACCAAGGTGCCCAGAGCCCCATCCAACCTGGCCTTGAACACTGCCAGGGATGGAGCAGCCACAGCCTCCCTGGGCAGCCTGCTCTTGGGCCTCAGCAGCCTCACAGGGAGGGATTACTGCTTCAGATCTCATCTCCTTCTCCCCTCTTGCAGCTCGAGCCCGTCCCCCAGCAGGGAACCCCAGCCCTGTGCCCATCGCGTCCCCCACCCGCAGGGCCCTGCCGATCCCGGCCGCTGCCTTCCGCGCGGCCAAACCCGTGCCCGGAGCCAGCGGGCAGCGCCTGGCACCGCCGTCCTCCCGGGCACCTCTAAGGCTGAAAATCCCCTTCTCTCCCCATCGCTGCCACCCACCAGTACTGCGGGGAAAGGCCGGGCGGCCCCGACCCCCCCGCTCCCAAACGCTTCTTAGGGGCCGAGAACGATCCCCGCTGCGGGAGATGCCCAACCGCCCCCAGCCCTCCCCGCCCGGGGCAGTGACCCCCGCGCCAACCGGCCCCGGTCCCTCCTTGTCCCCGGTTTTACCTCCCGCGGGCCCGGCCCCGCTCTGCACCGCCCGGTGATGCCGGCTCAGCCCCGGTGCCGCCCCCTGCGATTCAGCGGCGGAAGCAGCCTCCCCCCTCTCCACTCTCCGCACCGCCCCGTAGGGCCGCGGCTGCTGCCGCTACCTCTACAGCCCTTCGAGCACACGGGGGTTCCCCGGCACAGAGGATGATTTAGGGGAGATCGAGATGAGATCTGAGGCAGAAGTCCTTCCCTGTGAGGATGCTCAGGCCCTGGACAGGTTGCCCAGGGAGGCTGTGGCTGCTCCATCGCTGGCAGTGTCCCAGGCCAGGTTGGATGGGGCTCCGGGCACCCTGGTCTGGTGAGAGGTGTCGCTGCCCATGGCAGAGGGTTAACACTGGCAAACTCTGCATTTCTCTCTCCACATGACAGGCCCAGCATCCCCGATAGATTTACAACAAGCAGGTCCATGTTGCTGCCCTATCCCTGCTCTACATGCATTACAAACGGTAACTACAGAATCCTGATGGTGACTTGAGGTCCTCAGGATCCCAGGGTGTCTGAGGTCAGAGCTGTAGTTTCTCTCCTCAGACCCTCTCTGCACTTAATGCTTTATCCATTGCTTAGTTTCAGCAGCCCCTGCAGACAAGGGATCCCACCCCCCTATGAAGCTGCACTTTCTTCTCTTTCATTTACAGCAGCACTAAGTCTTCACCTTCCTTGGTTTGGGGCGCTGGGCAGTTTTGGGTTTCAGCACCACATTTTGTACTCGTGTTCAAGATTTCCTCGCGGTTTGCTGTGACATAACACGTCATTAATGCCATAACTCTGTTGACAAAAACCTCAACATGAGACTGCAATGATTGCTTGCGGCCCAGAAAGCCAACCACATCCTGGGCTGCATCAAGAGAAGCCTGATCAGTAAGTTAAGGGAGGTGATCCTTCTCCTCTACTCTGCTCTTGTGAGACCCCATCTGGAGTACTGCATCCAGTTCTGGAGTCCCCAACACAAGAAGCATATGGAACTGTTGGAACATGTCCAGAGGAGGGCCAGGAGGATGAGTGGAGGGTTGGAGCACCTCTCCCACAGGGACAGGCTGAGAGAGTTGGGGTTGTTCAGCGTGGAAAAGAGGAGATCATGGGGAGATCTTAGATTGGCCTTCCAGTACCTGAAGGGGGCTACAGGAAAGTTAGGGAGGGGTTGTTTCCAAGGGATTGGAGTGGTAGGACCAAGGGGAATGATTTCCAGTTGGAAGAGGGGAGGTTTAGACTGGAAGTCAGGAGGAAGTTTTTCACGATGAGGGTACTGAGACACTGGA